>MU225467.1:634802-686402 GCA_018584345.1 Thuja plicata | reverse complement strand
CTCTGTTAAGAGATTTGGAAAGAACGGTTAAGTCCACCTTCTACAAAAGGATTTTAGATGTGATGCACTTGTTAGAATGCAACTACATAAGTCTTTGATCTGATGATAAATGCAATCTTCAATTGCTTATAATAGATCCTATAAAACTTCATACATATTAGTAATCATCCTTCCATGATTGAATAATACCTTTATCTGCTTATCGGTAGCCTCTATGTGTTCTTGATAACTGATGTATTCTATTTCTGACCTTTGCATGAATTCTACCTTCTACTCCTTAGATGCTCTTGGTGGCTATCAACAATGTGAATTCATGTACTCACAATTGAGTTTGAACATCTATTTATACTAAATTAGACTCAGTTCTTGATTCATGCATCGCAAGTTAACTCTAGATCCAAGGTTTACAACTTGACCTTGATCTTTAGTTAGATATGTTTTAGATCCGTTAGGATGCATTTAAAAATTTACATAAAGCTTGCTTGACCCTCAAGTTATGATTTAAAACAAATAAAAACTCTATAAATAGAATTACATTGCTTTATCCATCATGTAAAAATCAGCTCCATAATTTGCGGGTTCTTTAACTGACTGTCGGTTCTAACGGTCGGTTTTCTTGGTCGTCAGTGTTCCTTTATTGAACTTTTCATCAGGTATGCCTTTTCTATTCCTGTTGGGTTAGTTCTGAAAACTATGTCACTGGTGATGCTTGTGGTCACCGGTGATGCTTGTCGATTCTATACTTAGCATTTTTCTTGTGACCTTTGTATTTTGTCAGGTATGCTTGTTGTTTGCCGGTAATGCTTGTAATCTGTCGGTGATGCTTGTAGTTTGGTAGTAATGTTTTAGTCTTCCGGTGATCTTTGTCAATGTTTTTCACTAAGTGTACTAATGGCAAAATAATGTCATCAGATTTTGAGGTAAAAGATAAAGTTTGTTATTTGATCAAACGGTTATTAAAATTCAATGGAGATCACATGACAGAGATTGAAACTTGTTTTTAACACAACTGCCAAAGTTGAATCAAGCGGGAAAATGAACAATGAAGATTAAGTGAAAAGATTTGAAGGATGAAAAGTAAATGATACATGATCTGTCTATTTAAGAGACAAGAGAGTGTGTTGTGAATCATACATGTGAATTCATGCATGACTGATCAAACTGGTTAAAGATAGAACCGAGTGTAATTCTAAAGACATCACCGAGAAAACAGAGGATAATCAAGCAGAACAAAGATGAAGAATGAGATGAACTGAAGTGAACAAATTGATCAGAGGTATTATGTACTTAGTATAGATTTGAATATCTGCAAATCAGAGTTGTATTTGAATAAGATCATTACTGTATTAGTTTAACCATTGTTACAGATAAATCTCTTAACCGAGTGGGATAGTGAGTCCTTATTAAAACATTAAGAGAATGTTCATTATTTTCTTGTTGACCCCATGGTGAATGCATGGTCAAGAGAGAACTGGTATTTTAAATCCTCTAACAAGGTCACATTAACAGTGTGCATTGTAACCATTAACAGGGTTGGCTCCTCACCGAGCTCACTTGAGAAGAGTGAAAATATTTTGGGTTACCGTTCCAAGGTGGTTTTTCCCTTACCAAGGTTTCCACATTAACAATCTGTGTCAATGTGCATGCATGTTATGGATTGTTACCTTACTTTACACTTTATTTTGTTGACCTAGATTGGTAATCACATTATTAATTTACTGATACTCGGTAAACACTATTGATGAAAGTTTAAGTTTACAGAATACATTTTCACCGAGCTGAATTATATGATTAAATTTGTTTTGATATACAACTGGAGAAATTTTGGACTGATTTGTGAGGAAACTAATAATAACTGATTCACTCCCCTCTCAGTTATTCTAACAGTCATCTAAAACATATTACGAAATTAGAGGAAAAAATGTTTTACTTATAATTATTTGGCAGTAAGTAAACCCTATGATTTGCAGTATTTTTTAGGAAATGAAAAATAGACCTAAAAAATGAAAAAAACATATCAATTTTGTCTATTGGCATAAAATTCATCCTATTTCACACATTTCATCAGTTTACATCAACTTCAAAATCTGAAACAGAAATGTGACTTTTATGCCCTTGAAGTTTTATAGTTTTGGTGTTGTTAACCTTTTCCTTTATAAAAGGGTGATAGATTATTGTGCTTTTACCCCATAAGTATACCCCATATCAATCCAACAAGAAATATGAGAAGTCTCTCATAGTGGGCCTGTTGGTGTTTAGACAGTGCTAACAGGGCCAACATGTAGTCCTACGTCAAGTAATGATGAGCAATCAAAGGACCAACAAAGAACCTTTGACCATCTGCAATAGCTGTGGTAGACCGAGACTCGTAATGAACCTGTCATCCCATAGCTGGAATGCGTATAATACACCACACATCCTCCAGTGTGACACTGATATCCCTTGTCAATAGGTGAAAGGTGTTGTGCTCTGAGTGTCATCTCTTGACAAGAGCAGTCAACAACCCTTGATTTACCCTAATGTCAGGTAAATCCACTAAGCTACCTAATTGTAAATGACCCACAAGGAGCCGCTCCTCATCGGTCAACTGCTTTGATAAAGCTAGAACATAGACATGCCTCATACATCGAAAAGAGACAACATCTAATCCATTCTACAAGGTATCCAACAAAGACACCACTTTTCGGATCAAGGTAACCTACAGAAACAACTAAAGGATCACACATATATATCTTTATGACCAGGATGACAAGGCAAATTCATCAGTTTCTTCAAAAAATCAGCAAAACAATAAATTTTCACTAGATGCGACCCCATTTTGATGGGGTATGACTCATTTACTAGATGCGATCCTATTCTGATAGGATGCGATCCATAATTCTGGATGCAACCATGTTATGATAGGATGCGACTCAAAAGTTCGGGTGTGATCTTGTTCAGATAGGATGCAATGCTTTATTCTTGGGGCAAACTAGGGACAACTTTGACCTATTGCGATCCTCTAACAGACACGTGATGCGATCCTATTTCAACAGGATGCGTTCTGAGATTTTCAAGATCCTCAAATGCGACATAGGATTTACTAGGAGCGATCTGAAACCCCATATGCAACCCTAGACTCTATGTCCTATATCTATAGAAAAATGTGATAAAAAATTAAATGGAAAGTGTAAAATGAAAGGTTTTTGGGTACTCACTAGAGGTACGTAATGTGTGGGTCTGTGATGTCGATGACTGAGCTCAAAATGATACTTCTCCATGGTGACTACCATCTTCTCTCCAGAGCTCAAGGAATTCCAAAGGTAAAAGTGAAAATGAATGAGTAAAATGACCTTTTGGGCTTATTTTAACCCCTTTAGGTTGAAATTGACCTACTAGACACTAAACAAATTGCCCTAATTCTATCAGTTTCTCATCAAATTTGTTGGCAACGCAATCAAACAAGCAGAAATCATGGTGTTTTAACGCAGTAATTATTTTAGAAGAGTTACTCACGTCATATAACAAATGCAACATTGATCCAAATATAAAGAAAATGTTACGTAGAGTTTGTTGAAGCATTCTTCATTACATGATACATGTTCTTTCATCAAAATCTTGGTCTAACATCATTAAAATTACGTAAATATTTCCTTTCAAGTAGTCAAACTTGGTCAAAATGTGTTCCTATCAACACATCTTCACTCCAATTCATCTCATAATTAATTCTTTTTGGTCCAATCATGTTTCACATCACTTTCTCATCAATGTCAACTTTTCAAAGCGAAAACTCTTTCGATTTCGTTCCTGAGGGGATATGATCATACCTAAAATCAACCAGTTTCTCAGCAAACAGAGATTCCAGATCAAAATGTTTGTCAAATTGACTTCATCATCCAATGATAGGGACATGTCGGTTTCCTTCAATCAAGTTGGGAATGTCGAATAATCACATCAGTTTGATTATCTATGCCTATGGTTTCTTAACCATTTCACGCCAATCTATCAAGTATTAAGCTTCATCGCATCAAATTTCTAAATAGCTTCTTACTGACCTTTGTTTGATAAAGTTCAGATTTAGTACTATTAGTTCTAGTTCAATCAAGTTTAGAGTTGATCTCTTTAATTGATCTTTGTTCAATGAAGTTCAAAGTTGGTATTATTAGTCTTAGTTCAATCAAGTTCAAGGTTGATATCATCTCTAAAATTTCATTCAATCAAGCTCAGAATTTTCAACCATCAAACTATTCTCTAAATTCAACATCAGACGTTGTTTGAATCACTGCTTTGATTTCACATCAATTCAAAGAGGGGCAAATGTAACCACCCTAAACTGGGCTAATCTAACCCGAGACCCCATTTTGCCTTAACTAAGGATCTTTCTCCCAATTATGCTAATCTAATTATTTAATTATTGGCACAATTCTCTAAAATTAATAAAATACCTCAAAGAAAACATTAACCATTGCTAAATCTATCATTAATTTCTAATTGATTACCTTGGCTTAGTTAATTAAATCAACCTCATTAAATCCCTTGGCTAAGGTAATTAATTAAAGAAAATTAAAATAAACACTCCCAAATTACAACTCACCATAAAGGGAAAATTCAATTGATGGACCAATGGGAGTTGACACACATGGAGATCACCTCACATGGATCAAACAAGGATTAATCGTGATCACTCCTCAAGAATCAATCTCAACCACTTATTTCACTTCATCCTCCATAGAGGAGTGAATTTTGAGCTCAAATGATCATAAAATCTTACACTCTTGCATTAGGCCTATGCTGCAGAAATGAAATCATGCACTCTTAGCTAATTAGAGAACATTTCATTTTCTTAAAGGATCAATGAATTTAGAATTGTCATGTTTTTATCTTAAGATGCATACTAATGGTTTATATCATTTTGAATCTTCCATTTTAGCATTGAATTGTCATTGATCTAATACGTATTTTGAGAGCAATATCATAGATAGATCAAACTCTTTCTAAATAAGAAGCAATATGTCAATTTCCTTTCATTAAATATGCTTTTCAATTGATTTTGATGTTACTAACCATTGATATAATGACATATTAAAGTGTTGTGTTGCAGATTCTTGTAGGTACAATATTCACACACACAACAACAACATGAAACAATGTTCTCTCCACACCAGAGTCTCACAAAATGATGAATTGACCAACTAGGTAAACATAAGCCACTAAGGTTAAATGCTCAATCTAAATACATCCATCAAGATCTATTACAAGACACTATCCACATAACAACACAAGAGCCATTTTCACACAATCAAGCATTGACTTGCAACACATAACACATTTATGGAATATCTTTTGGTATGAGCACCATTGAAGCCATGTCAAGTGCAAGGAAACACAATATACCATAACACATCCCAATCACATGCAAAATGATCATGAGTACATATGAGGCAAATAAAGCCAAGTTACAATGCCAAGACTTCCAATCATCCACTCATTTCACACTAAATTTGGAGGAATGCACAGAACCAGTTGCATACAATGTCACCTAAATAATAACCATCATAAATCCAAACTTATCAAGAATAAAATGCTTATATAAACCATTTCAAATTGATCAATTAAAAATATAAATACAAATCCACACCCTTCATTCACTAAGATCCATAATTTAGATAAAAATTTACCCAGATTGGGTGCATACAATGCTATCATTGCAAAACCACCAAATTTCCAAACTCAACCAAATCAAAATATGGGAAAACCCATTGATTTCCAATTGATTTTCAACTCAATAATGTAATTATTTCATTAGTTCATACACCCAAATTAATTTTGGAAACAAGGCAACAAAAAACCCTTGTTTTTCTATGATTTTCCATGAAACATGCTCAAATCTTCATCAAGTTCATTCAAACAAAATTATAGTAAGATTTAATATAATAACAAATGCATTTTTAATCACTGCCAGACCAAGATTTCAGAATTTAACCAAGAATTGGAGGAGAAAATCAAGAACATACTCTCACTTGCTTAAATAATGAAAAGAATAATAAATACAACAAATCTTCACCAAACGCCACAAAATTTTGGGGAAAGAGTGCAATTGAGGAGAGGAATCCACAAAAAAAGGCCCACAAAATTATTTCCATCTAAATTTCCTCCACAAGCCAATTTTGAATTCAACATGAGAGGTTTTAAGAAATTTTTAAAAAATGAAAGAAGAATGAATAGTTAGCCTTCACAAACACGAACTTTTATTGATTTAAAAGACCCTCTTTTAAAAAAAAAACATAAAATCACATTAAGACAATTAAATAAACTTTTCAACTTCCAAAATTAAAAACCAATACCCAAGGTTAAAATCTATATTAAATAAAATGTCCCTACAACACTAGTTGGTGAAAACAACAATATGACAATAATATTAATCGACGACACCATCCAAAAAACAAATTCATAAATAAATCACATATTGATTAGACAAATATTACAAACATTCCAAATCAAATCACATGTCTCAACATACCAAGCAAGGCAGTCGGTCGTTACCACCCTATAACTGGCTGACCAAACTAAACATGACAATTGTCTCCCAAACCAAGAACAAAAATTGGGGCTAGGGGAATTAATAGTCCATTTGATTAACTCATATTTTAACCATCGTTGGGGTTATATTTTATTTTTAGGCATGCTCAGACCTGCTAATTCAGGTGAAGTTGATGCCTGGTACTTATCCACATTATTACAATAGTAGAAGTACATGTATATTGAACAATGTAAAAGGGGGGGATGCAATATAGGGTAATTACTCATTTTCTCAATTGCACATTCACAAGGAAGATGCCCCACTAGGCTCAAGAGGAGACTTAGCACTGAATGAGACAATGATCCTTTGCTAAATATGGAACTGATGAAAATAAAAAAGATAGGAAAGATACAATGTAGAAAAAAAACTAGGCAAGTAACTGTAAAACTAAAAATAACAGATTGATAAAAACTACTAGAAATTTGTAATGTACAGAAATGAGGTCCAGAAAATAGAACTGACCTATAGGTGAAATTTGATCCTAACTTGCAAGGAAAAGAGTGTTTCAGACATCTTGTTCAAGGTATTTTTGCCTGAAACTTTCGGGGATTCTTCGATAGTTCTTGATCTTTCTGGATTTTGTTTGATAGCTCCATAACTTGTCCGTGCAAACAAAAAATAAGGAAAAGGTTGTCTAAAATTTTTTTCCTTGGTCAAATCTTTGTTTAAGAAATAATCTTGAAAATGAAATGAAATTGCATACTTGAGAAAGTATGTAAAAAGGTAAATGTTTGATTATGCTTGCATATGTTAGAAACACTGAGAGGGGGGGTGAATCAGTGTTTGTCTATTTATTAATTTTCAACAACTTAAACATAAATCAAACATACATTCAATGAAGCTTAATATAAGAACTCATAACACATGATATGATTACGGGGAAACCTTGATCAGAGGAAAACCTCGGTGGGAATTAGTACCCACAAATATTGTACTAGTCTAATAAACCTGTTAAAGTTCCTTTGCCCTGTTAGAAGAAATCTTTACAATATGAGTACAATGACCTGGTTAAAGGTCTAACCCTGTTAGGAGTCTTTTACAAAACCCTGTTAAAGGTATAAGGCTCACTACCTAGGCTCACTGCCCAATAGGATGAAGGCTACAACCTTCTGATAGTTGATATGCACTATATCAAAAGTGAATTGCTGTGATGACATTGTTGTCTGATTAGTTCCGTGTATGCGTTGATGCTCTTACTCTCTTAAAGAGATTTATCTCATACTAAGTTCATCATACTGCTCTTCTATATCTTTCTCATACATCTAATTCGACGCTTGTAACATATCTTTACATTACATACTTATATGTTCATACCCGAATAGGCGCAACTCAAAACAAGACTATAGTCGGCCCTAAAAACATAATACACAATGCTTCTGAGCAAGTCGGCTTAAGCGTGTTTAAAAAATTACTAATTACATCATTACAAACATATAATCAAAGGCACTTAGCCGTTACATAACAAAATAATTCACGCTGATCAAAACACTAGTCGGCTTCCATGCTTTGTCTTCTGGACTGCTGGTGTACTGGTCTGTCTGTAACTTCTCCGTACTAAGATGTCATACCATGTGTTTCCGGACTTAGTATTTACACATGTCATTGAACATATATCTGAACACGCATACTCTGATTCAATCTCTCGCACGTGCGCTGATGTGATGATCACTGTATATCTCTATCTGCCATGTTTCCATACTTAGTCATTTTATCTTCTAAGTTATCTTAGACAGAAACTTAGTATGACTTTGTTGCCATGATGAAAACACAAAATAATTCATGCATCCTCTAGGAGTCAACTTGCCAACAATCTCCCCCTTTGTCATTTATGGCAATAAAGGAATGTGGCCAAGTTTCTCAAAATGACTTAATCACAAAAACTGTCTATCATATACATATATTGCTCCCATATATACACATTCTCTATTACTCCCCCTTTGACATTAATGACAAAGGTGTACAAAAACTTGTGAGTCACAAGATACTTACTCCATGTAGACTTCAGGGTACACAATTTGAAGAGATTGGATCTCTTTCTGCCATAATACTTTCATTGCATCAACTGTCTGAAGATGTGTGCATAAGGCATATGTCAGCTTCTCCATCTTTATCAAATCCATGCAAGGACCTTTATCATATGTCACAATTGTGGCATCAATCTATTTGATGTTCTCATTTAGAACTGCTAAAGAGGGTGCAAGTGCATTTCTCAACTGAGTTTGTCTGACTCTTATCTTGCTGATCTCCAACTTATCCTTTTCAATTTTGTCCAACTGACCTTGATAGACATTGTTACATATTTTCATGTCTTTGGTAGATGTCTCAACTAATTGAATCTTGCCTACTTTCTTATTTGTAGGTACTAAATCATTCATAATGTTAACTGACTCCATGAAAAGAGGGTTCCTCATAACCTATTTTTATTTTGCCTTTTCCATAGCTAGCATGTTGATCTTCATTAAGTCCTCTTCTCCCCATGCATCTAGACTTGTTGAATCAGGAGTTAACCTTGACAACAATGAAGTAGATGGTAAAGTGGATGGAGTGAATATAGTGTTTTGACTGGTATCCATGCATTCACTCTTTACTATTTTCTCCTTGATTGGTGTCTCATTATCTTGAGTATCTTTTTATTCATTCAAGTCTTTTGGATCATTGGAGGGAACTTCATCCTGCTGTACAGATGTATCATCAGTGCACATCTCTTCAGTGCTTACAAATGCTTTATCAACTTTGTCCATGTCTTTGTCAGATGTTGTCATGGATATCTTGATATTATCAACCTTTATAGTATCTCCTGAGTCTTTTGCTGTGTCAGAATTTATTGTCATTGTGGGCGCTGAAACCTGTGGACCTGTCATATGTGCACTCTAAATCACTGGTTTTGTAACCTGTTTGGGAGGAGCTGGAGTTACCTTAGTTATAGGCGTCATTGATGGATACATGTGTCTATCCATAAATACTTGTGCAAATGCCTTTTCAGTTTCTTTTCCTATCTGCTCATACTCTTTGTTCATAATCTAAAGAGTTCTTGTCTTGGTTTTGAGATGAGGTTTCACCAGATCTAACAGAATTGCCTTCTCATCATGTGAGCATATAGGGATAAGATTATCCAATGTTTCTTCTCTTGTCCTCATGTCTTTCTCAATTGCATGTATCTTCATTATCTCCAGTAAGTTCCATAACTTATCAGGTATCACTGTCTTGAGTTCAAGAACTGACTTCTTAAACTTGATCACGTGAGAGATGATCATAGAATGTATCTCAGTTTTATCAATCTCTTGATACTTGTCATAGACCTTAGAAAGTGTGTCTAGTCTCCCTTCATTTACAATCCTATTCTTTAAGACATTTAGACTAGGTCTAAATCCTACCTTAGGAGGAGCTTGAGTATTCCTTTCTTTGCTCCATGTGTTCCTTGATGATGGGTGATTTGTGGGCGCTTGCTTCCTTCCTCTAGACTTCTTGCTTTACCATTTGGTTTCCCCGTATTTTTCAACAATCTTCTTAGGTATCCTAAACCTCTTCTGCATCTTAATCCTGAAAGATTTGATGTCCATGTCCATAGCATCCTTTGCACTACTCTCTAATGTAGCTTTTAGTGAAACTTGAGCCATTGTAGGTTTTCTTCTATCTAGGTAAAGATTAGCAACCTTACCAACAATGTGAAAGTACAAGTAGATGACCAGAGACCCAAACCTGAATGTTTTGTTCTTTTCATGCTTGACAACTCAAATGTTGTCCATCAATTGACCACACAATATCTCACATAGATTGAACTGAGTGTTATCCTTCACTATTCTGATAGCTGCTAGAACTGTGGCTACTGACACACTGTTTAATTTGCTTGCATGTTGGAACTTGTAGCCAAGGATCATTGTTAGAAGCTTTATGTCTTCTTCCTTGATAGGATCAACTGTCATACCACGCCTGTCACTTCTAGATAGACATGCTTGCTCAACTTGTTTCTTGACATCCTTCCCGGTAGGAAGAACTGGTCCAGTATTAGGAAGTCCAGTCATGTTGTGGATTAGGTCTGCAGTAATATGAACAGGGACTTCACCAATCCAGAAAAGATCATCATGAATTCTTCTCAACAAGATTTTAACCCATTCTGGTTTGTAGAATTTGTGTGCATTCTAATACTTGAAGATAGGGTTGTCTGTGAGGTGCGTGTATTCATCCTTGAATGAATAGTCTGGTTTCATCATTGAAGCCATGAGAGTGGCTATACTATTATCTCCAATTGTTTCCTTCTTACAATAAATGTACGCGCGGATGTCTTCTACGTGAACAACACCTAATGGGGTTTTAGAGAAAGCTCCTTCCACATCATCCAGTATGGATTTGAATTGATGCTTCTTAAATACAAATCTCTTCCTCTCTGTTATATCAAATACAACTGGAGTCGCCATACTTGATGATTTCTTAAATAGGGTTTCACAATATTTCAAAATGATGCGACTGCTAGGGTTCCATTCCAAACTTCTTAACCATGCTTCTTAACCACCAAATATGTTATGCTTCCATGCTTTGATTCTCAGTGCTCCTATGCTCTCCAAATTCTGTGATCTCGAATGCAAATGTGAAGATGATCAAAGACGTACATATTTTTATGAAAGTTACTGCATTTAATGTTTGCAACCGTACACAGTTTTCACAGTGAATCTCAAACTTCGTTCATAATGCATTATAGATAATGCGTGTATGCATACTTCATCCAACTATGATTATAAACATAATTTCATAGGCGCATACTCAGAGGTAAGTATACCGGCCGCGCAGGGGTTCTGAGCTAGAATAGCTCCCCCTAAGACCAAGAAGGTCTATTCAACCAAAAATAGAGGATGCGTCCACTATGGATGCATCAACTACTTTGTCAACATCATTGTCCTTCTTTACTTCAACCCAAATTTTGCTTGAATCTTCTTTTGCTTGAACAAACTTGACTTCTCCTTCTTCTTCAAATAGTGATTTCTTAGGGTCCTCTTGCTTTTGAGTTCTAGATCTATAGAACCTTTAGATGTGTCCAGCCTTTCCACATGTGTGACAAATGATAGGAGGTCTGATGTTCTTGTTCATCATGTTGCACTACTTTGTTGTGTGTCCGTTGTAGTTACATATCTAACATGTAATGTTCTACAAATTTCTTTGAGGTTGATTTCTCTGATTGTTTTGATTCATTCTTCTCTGATTCTGCTATGACTGATTTCTTTGATTTTTTCTACAATGTATAGCCCTGTGACCAAACTTATTACAGGAGAAACAATAACCATTGAAAGGTCTTACCTCTTTGCAATCTCTTGCCAAATGACCATGTTTGTTACACACATAAATAGTTTTGTTAACTTGCTTGATTTCTCCTTTAGGTGGATCTATTTTAATCTCTGCAATATTTTCAACTTTCTTTGCTTCTGAAGATGCTTTATGTGCTTTCTTTCTTTCTTCTAATGAATTGATTTCAATTTGTGCTACACTGTATCCAAGACCAGTAGTGTCACCTTTTTTCTTTTGTGCATTAAGCTGAGAATGAAGTGAATCAAAAATTGTGTGGAATTTATCAATCTTATCCTTTGCTTCTGTTAATTCAGATTCCATCTTCTTCTTTATGTTCTCCAATTCCAAGACTTTCATATTTGCTTGCAAGAGTTCATCTTCTAATTGTTTGCTTTCTTTGATCTTTTCTTCAATAGCAATTTGACTGTCTATTAACTGTTCATCTAGATTTTCAATTTTGTCTTTCAGAGACATATTCTCTTCATTGATCTTTTTGACCATTTTCCCTAAATCACTTGTAGAACAATCTTTCAAATCTTTTCTCAATTTCTTGATAAGCATTTGTGAGCCATCAACTTTCAGTCTAAGTTCTTTATTTTCTTTTTCAGATCTGTCAAGATCTTCAAGAGCTACTTCAAGATTATTTTTCAAATGTTTTTCTTCTACTGAGTCCATGATCTCCTCAAGTGGTTAAACTTTTTTTTTTAGAGGACCAGAGCTCTGATACCAATTGTTAGAAACACTGAGAGGGGGGGGGGTGAACAAGTGTTTGTCTATTTATTACTTTTCATCAACTTAAACATAAATCAAACATACATTCAATGAAGCTTAATATAAGAACTCATAACACATGATATGATTACAGGGAAACCTTGATTAGAGGAAAACCCCGGTGGGAATTACTACCCACAAATATTGTACTAGTCTAATGAACCTGTTAAAGTTCCTTTCCCCTGTTAGAAGCATTCTTTACAATATGAGTACAATGACCTGGTTAAAGGTCTGACCCTGTTAGGATTCTTTTACAAAGCCCTGTTAAAGGTATATAGCTCACTGCCCAATAGGATGAAGGCTACAACCTTTTGATAGTTGATATGCACTATATCAAAAGTGAACTGCTGTGATGACATTGTTGTCTGATCAGTTCCCTGTATGCGCTGATGCTATTACTCTCTTAAAGAGATTTATCTCATATTGAGTTCATCATACTGCTCTTCTATATCTTTCTCATACATCTAATTCGATGCTTATAACATATCTTTACATTACATACTTATATGTTCATACCTGAATAGGTGCGACTCAAAACAAGAATATAGTCAGCCCTAAAAACATAATACATAACACTTTCAAGCAAGTCGACTTAAGCGTGTTTACAACATTACTAATTACATCATTACAAACATATAATCAAAGGTGCTTAGCCATTACATAACAAAATAATTCACGCTGATCAAAATACTAGTCGGCTTCCATGCTCTGTCTTCTCGACTGCTGGTGTACTGATCTGTCTATAACTTCTCTGTACTATCATGTCATACCATGCGTGTCCAGACTTAGTATTTACACATGTCATTGAACATATATATGAATGTGCATACTCTGATTCGATCTCTCACACGAGCGCTAATGTGCTAATCAATGTATATCTCTGTCTGCCGTGTTTCCATACTTAGTAATTTTATCTTCTAAGTTATCTTAGACAGAAACTTAGTATGACTTGGTTTCCATGATGACAACACAAAATAAGTCATGCATCCTCTAGGATTCAACTTGCCAACAACATAAACCCTCATGGACAGATGCAAAAATTGCTCATACCCATGGAGATGCTTGAATGTGCTTGGATTTAAGGAGTTGACCTTAGGATGTAGAATAGAATCAAGGATGCCCTCACAAATACATGGATCCATGAACACCACTCCTAGATGTTCATTGTAGATATTCTTGATAATCGCTTGCCTTCAAGTCGTGAATCCAATTGTTCAATTGCTCTTGATTTCTTGAATGTCTTCTGAAAATTTGATTGCAAAATTGTAAATCATGAATGTATATCAAAATGAGGAGAGATAGGGTGTCTATATACTCAATACATCATTCAGGGATTCAAAAATAAGCTAAGCTAATCACAAAATAGATTTACCACCAAACTTTGACATAGGGCTCCAAGCCAAATTTGGGCCAAAAAATATGGGAGCAGGGCATTTAAAATGTCCTGTTCTTTGGAATAGCATGTTTGAAACACCATTTTCCTAGGAGAATGACCCCAAATTTGAATTGGGTGTCAAGATAAATGAAAAGATGCGAGAGGAGAAAAACCAGGATGCAAGGATCAAACATAATGGACATTCAGACCTCAAAATCACCAATATGGGGTCTAATAGGTCCTAATAAATCATCCAGTCATGAGTGCTAACTTTTTAGGATGGTACATTTATCCCCCACTTTAGTGAGATCATGAGACAAACACATGCCCGTAGTAAAGTAGATCAATGCATAAGAATGATCTTATTAAGGTCAAGGAGACAAAGAAACATCAAGCCCCCCAAGTGACTTAAGTCCTCATCAAATCCAAAACCAAGATAAAAGAGGCATCATGAGAGAGAGAGAGAGAGAGAGAGAGAGAGAGAGAGAGAGAGAGATGCATGCCCACTAGCCTAGTAAGGTATTACCTTATGATGGATCATGTAAAGAGAGAACACTACTGCAACAGATGACATTGATAATCTAGCAAAATCTGTTATGCTAGTCAACCCATAAGATAAGGGTCAATCCTTAAGAAAAGACTTGAATCTATTAAGGGATCCAAAGAAGGCGATCAGGGTTAATGAAAGTATTATCTCCAAATCGATCATAAAAATGAAGACCAATCCTTGAGGAAAGCATTGTCTCCATTAATCAATCCACTGAATAATGCATAGGAGAATGATAATGAAAAGATGAACACACGTAAATCATTGTCTCCTTAGCCATTTGCATGAGAGAGATTGCATTGAATCAGTGTGTGTGTGTGTGTGTGAAACAAGGAGTGAAGTATATGCCCCATCGTTAAAGCGATTGAAAATGTCTTAATGAGAGAAATAATTGTAATAGAGCATGCATCGACCCAAAATAGATGTTTCCACTATGAGATGCCCCTAAGAAAGGACAAACCGAGGGAAATGAAACATATGAAAAAGGAACACAAAGAGATCTACTAACTTAGGGGACATGGTCAAATGATACTACCACCATGCCCCAAAGGTAGTCGAACTGGAAGAATGTCACATAAGAGTCACAAAGAAGAGTCATTTTAGGCCAGCATCATGAAGACCAAAAAGAATAGGTAACTACCATTTTGCATTATCCCCAACCAGACAACACAAAGACACATTTAAGAAACATTAGAACATGCATGCCATAAAATGTAACAACATATAGAAGAAATAAGATAAAAATAGAGGAATGTCACAATAGGTCAATTCCTTTATCACCTTGAGCCAATGGAGCAACAAGGGTCATCTAAAAAAATCTAAACAAAATGTATAACATGTAACACATCACGTGGGAAGCACAACACATTACGAAAACACAAAGAATCGACCGCACAAGAGGGGAGCTAGTCAAGAATATCACCTACTCCCCAACTCAGTTTGTAGTGTTTAGGGAAGGTGGGTAACACACAAAAGGAGCAACATCAAGCAAGGCATATGGAACAATAGCCAGTTCCAAACAAGGACCATGCTGTAAAGATGAGTCACTAGGACTAAGAGATATTTGTTTTATAAATCTAATTGGTAAATCATGGTTGACATCAATAAGCTCATATATATCATCAGAATTAGTAGCATGATTATCATCATTTGCATTTGGAACATTGAAATCATCATCATCAAGAATATCTTCTTTATCCAACTTAATTGTAATAGAATCCAAGATATGAATAGAATTACAATGTTTGTTCAATTTCATCTTTTTTAAATTAACTTCCTCCCTTGGGTTATGCCTAGATCGATTAAAGGAAATCAGAGCATCAGAAAACATCTTAGGGGAGGAAATATTTTGAGAAGCACCCTCATGGGTTCTAGCATGACGCTTACGACGACGATCATGGGCACAAGTGACAACACTTACATTTGATTTTACTTAAAATTTGGCTTGGTTTAGGATCAATCAACACCAGGTCCTTTTTTACTTTAGGGGAAGAATGAAAGGCACCACACTAAGTTGAGAGATACCATTGGCGGAGCATTTATAGGATATACAAAGCGTATATGGGAGGTGTGAAAGGTGTAGGAAAAAGTCTAGGTTCAGGGCAAGGATATGGAACATCCTTAAGATTGCTAAGCTCACAAATCTTTTGGATTTGATATTTCTGATAGGATCAAAAGAGATTGTCTTTGCGAGGCTGAGTTGGTTGATGCATAGAAGGCCAAAAGAAGTCAAGGTCAAAGGACTCCTGAGGCATTAAAGGTTGATAGAGACTATGATTAATAGTGATGATTTTTATTTTATGGGGAAATTTCAAACACTTGTGGATACGAGAGACTACAACTCTCATAAAGGTGAGCCAATGAAGACCAAGTCTAACTTGAAACTAATCGGAAGTTTGGATGATAAAAAAAGTGGCATCTAGGGTTTTACCACCAAATTATATGGGAAAAGTAATGGAACCATGGGTAGAATAAGTGAATTCATTGAAAGTTTGAATCATCACATCAAATTTTCCACATAAATCTTTTTGAATTTGTCTAGTGTAAAGATGATCTTCAGTTATAACATTCACTATGTAAGTGGGATCTATAAGGACACCATGAGAAAAGAGATCATTAACCTTGGCTATAATATAGAGAGGACCATAAGGGGATTTAATAATCTCACTAGGATCAATTGTAATGCAAAGCTCAGGTTCAGGTTGAAGTTTGGGTTCAGATTTAGATTGATCAATAAGGTTAACAACATTTTTTTGCATCAATTCACTTATCATCATAATCAACAACATGGGTGTAAGAAGGTGGAGCTTGGGTAGACTTAAAGGTATTGGTCGAATGAGAAGGAAAGAGAATGGTATAGATCTACACATTTTGGTTGGGAGGTGCTATGGATTTGTTTCCTTGTTCATAAACACCCTCAATAGATATAACATTAGAATAATTGAGGTCTTTAATAAAAGATTTAAAATGGGAACACTTCTCAATATCATGGCCAGGTTGATGAAGGTATTGACAAAAAGATTTTTAATCAAAAGATTTAGGAAAAGGTTTGGACGTGTCAATTGGTTTATGAAAGGAAGAGTTAACACTTTAGCATTAATTAACTTTAACATCACATTAAGCAAAGATTTATAAAGTTGCGTAGATTTATGAGGTCTAAAAATAGATGACAAAGGAGCCATACCTTTGGATGTTGTTGTCACTTGCTCATCAACATTGTTTGATGAATTATTGATCTTGATGAAGTTCTTAGGTTTCTAAAACTTTTGATAGGACTGTGATATGACATCACTCTTATCAACAAGATCCAATGAAGTCGTGCTTTCAAATTGACTCACTTGAAGTTGATAATTATGAAGCACTACACATAATAGAGTAAAAGAAGAAAATTCAAAAAAGAAATATCTTATCCCTAATATCTTTTTTTTTTTTTTTAAATTAGCAATGAAAATACATTGCACATCAATATCGGGAACATGAGAATAAGTTTAAGCATGCAAATGCTTAAATCTACCAATGAAATCGGTCACTTTTTCTTTAACACCTTGTTTACAATGCATCAAATCAGTCAAATAAATCTTAGGACCAATGTTTTGAAACTATTGGATGAAAGATTTAGCAAGTTTTTGAAAAGAGTCAATGGAATAAGGAGGCAAAGAACAATACCATTGCAAGGATTCATGTCGAAATGTTCTAGTAAACAATTTAGTCATGAGCCTATGATCATGAGAGAAATCACTACACAATGTTTGAAAGGTTTTGACATGGGTGAAGGGATCACCTTTACCATTGTAAGTCTCTAAATGAGGAATTTCCATGTATTGAGGGATACCAACATGGATGATGTCCAAGGACAAAGGAATAGCACTGTCACAAGTAGGAATTTTAAACTTGGATTGAGTCATGGAAGCAATTTGTTGTTGCAAGGATGACACCGTTTGAGCCAAGCTATTGATAATAGATTCAATAGAAAGAGTAGTAGGAGACACATGTGAAAGATTTGGACCGTATTGAGAAAAGGAAGGGATGGTAGAATGTGAAAAAAGAACACTATTTGTAAGTGGGTATGGATGTAGGTAGAGAAAATACATGAAACACTTGAAGGAATAGTGGGAACAAAGGATTACGAGTGCTAACATTTTTAGGATTGATGTATTGAATGAAAGTAATTATGATAGGTGGAGCATAAGTGGATATAGTAGATATCGTAGTAGGAATAGGAATGGAGGTATCAAAACTAGTGGTAAATGGAATGAAACCTAGCTCTTGGGCACAATCTCTAATAGGCTTAACATTATTATCAATGAGATGAGAGATACTACGCAATATGTTATCTTCCTCAAACCCTCTACTACGGAGATGACTTTGGGATTGGATTTTTCTTATCCTAACCATTGCTCAAATTTTTCAAAGTCATGGGAAATATTTTAAACTTGCATAGGAGGGACTCTTAATGTCTCATCTTCATCATTAGAAGAGTGGGAAGAGTTTTTCTCAATAAAAGGAGGAATGTCATTAGTAGGCATGTTGGTCTCATCAAGATTCCAAGGAAATATAGAGGACTTGGGATCAAAGGAACCCATAAGTCTAAGGCTTCTCCTAACCAAAATTCTATAGGTAGGAGTCAATGTAATAACACTCATGCACAAGAAAATGAAAGATAGATAAATCTAATGCAAATATAAATTTTAAAAGAGATATGCAAATCAACTAAGCACAATTGCAAGTTTAATGAAAAACACATCTAACCATCAAATCAAATATAAAGATCTAATGTAATACATAAAAAGGAGGTCTAGATATCAAAATGCATGCAAAGAGGATATAACTACCAATATCAAAAGTATGTAAGAAGATTTGGGTTCACCAAAATGAACAATGGGTGAACTTGGATATCTAAATGCATATAATGTAGAAAATATACGATGTAAATATTGACTAATGTAATGCATAAAAATAAGATCTAAATACCAAATTAGAATGGAAATGTTATGCATTGGGTTCACCAAAATGAATAATTTAAAAAGGGGGACAATGCACATATAGGGCAATTTCTCCTCCTTTTCACAATTGCACATTCAGAAGGAAGATGCCTCACTAGGCTCAAGAGGAGACTTAAGCGTTGATTGGGACAATGATCCTTCACTGTTAAATATGAAATTTGATGAAAACAAAAAATATAGGGAAGATGCAATGTAGAAGACAAACTAGTCAAGTAGCTAAAAAACTAGAAATAACAGACTGATAAAAATTGTCAGAAACCTATAATTTAGAGAAATAGGGCCCAAAAAGCAGAACTGGCCTATAGGTGAAATCTGAGCCTGATTTGTAGGGAATAGGGTGCTTCAGATGTGCTATTCCTAGGAACAGGGCATTTTAGACGTCATATTCTAGGTGTTTTTCCTGAAACTTTTGGGGATCCTCCAACAGTTCCCAATCTTTTCAAATTTCATCTGAAAGCTCTGTAACCTATTCCTGAACACTAAAAAATGGGGGAAAGGTTGTCTAAAGGGGTTTTCTTTGGTAAAACCCCTATTTAGGAATCATTTTTGAAAATGAAATGAAATTACATAAATAAAAATATGTAAAAAGCTAAATGTTTGATTCACCTTGCATAAACCCTCATGGACGGATGTAGAAGTCGTTCATACTCATGATGTAATGACCCCTTCTAGAATGTAATTTGATAATAAGAATTAAAATATAAGATTAATTAATTAAATAAAAGGAAAATATATATAATTATAATTACAATGATTAAATTAATAAATAATAATATATTAATTAATATAGTCTAATATAGTATTATATATAATAATAAATATCATAATATAAATGATAAATTATACTATAATTTATTATTATATTCACTATATTATAATCAAAGAATCTAATACATTAATTAATATAGTCTAATATAATTATCGTAATATTATAATCTATTACTAATAAATAAAATAATCACTAATAAATTAAAAAAAATCCTAATAATACATTATGGTATTATTTAAGCAACCAACATTGAGCGGTAAGATTATCACTATCATTACAAGAAATGAACCAAGAAGTACCAAGATTTTGGAAGCTAAGCATTAATATGGAAATCGATAATGGAGAATGATGATAATGAATTTTCTAGTGTTGAGGGTTGTTCTTCATTTTCTTCTTCCTTATAATACTCCCTCTGAATCTCAGGTGTAAATTTCTCTTCTGGAGAGGCATGTGTTTCTGGTTCTAAGGAATTTCTAGCTCTAGAGAATGTTGTCTTCCTCAAAGATTACATCCCTTCTTAGTTCAATCTGATTTTGACTAGGTATATATACTCGGAATGCTTTTGAGGTTTCACTGTATTCTACAAAAATACCCTTCCTTCCAGATGGTTCTAACTTTGTTATCTTTTCTTTGGGTACATGTATGTATACTAGACAGCCAAATATCTGTAAGTTACTGATGTCTGTTTTTGTCCCTTAGAAAGCTTCTTCAAGATTTTTACTATCAATGTGGGAGTGTGGACATCTATTTTGAATATATACTAAAGTATTTGATGCTTTTGCCCAAAGAGAAGTGTCAAGGTTTTGATCAAGAAGCATTGTCTCGGTAGCTTCAACAATTGTTCTATTTTTCCTTTCAACAACCCCATTCTGTTGAGGGTTGTAAGGAACAGTGTACTCCCTCTTAATCCCAACATTTTTGCAAAATTCCTTAAAAATGTTTGATGTATATTCTTTATTGTTCTCTGTCCTTAGGGTCTTGATTTTCTTTCCAGAAAAATTTTCAGTAAGTGATTTGAAGTCTTTGAACATTTTCAGGATCTCCTTAGATTCTTTATGTTTAAGGAAATATATCCAGGTCTTTCTAGAGAAATCATCAACAAAGATTACATAGTATTTACATCCTCCTATTGATGGAATAGACATTGGTCCACATAAGTTTGAATGAAGTAATTCTAATACATTGTTTGTTTTACTAGAATTGTTTTGAAATGCTCCTTTGGTGTTTTTACCTAAAGCACAACCTTTGCATGCCCCAGGGTGGTATTGTTTAAGTTTTGGTAATCTAGTGACTTGATTTTCCATAGAAGATAGGGCCTTGTAGTTCAAGTGTCCTAGTCTTCTATGCCATATCTCATTTGTGTTAGTGATTTCATTAATTAAGACTTGATTTGTTTATGTACATAATTCATATAGACAACCTTGTCTTCTACCTATCATTGGGGCTTTCTTTGGCCAAGCCTTTACTTTACCATCCATAAAGGTTATTCTATATCCATTATCTTCAAGTGTACATATAGATACCAGGTTCCTCTTGATACCTGGTACAAACAGTACTCTAGTAAGTTGAATGGAAATACCAGTCTTCAGTTTGATAGTGCATGTCCCAACACCTTTTAATGGATAAGCCGAGTCCTCTCCAATAGTTACTTCCTCATCAAATTCTTCTACCATAGACTCTAGTAGTTCTCTTAATCCTGTAACATGTCTTGAGGAACCACTATTGATAACCCAAGTGCTTTTATTTGAGACTTGGTTTGAAAGTGCAAAGTAGAACACAAACTTCTCATTTTTAGGTTCTTCCTTAGTCTTCTTCTCCTTTCTTTTGGTGAATGAAGCCTGATGCTTTTTGTACGAACAATTTATTACATAATGTCCATATTTATCACAACTAAAGCACTGCACTTTTGACATATCTCTTTTATTGTTTTCATGTTTGGATTTCCTTTTCTTGAAGTGTCTTTTCCTCTTCTTGTGGATTTCCACATTTAGTACATGAAGAACTTCATCAATGGTTTTATTCTTTAGTCCTTTCTTGTCTAGCCTTGATTCCTCTTGTAGGCAATCTATTCTCAGTTGGTCTAATTTTGGAATTTTATACCTAGCACTTATGCCAGAGACAAATGTCTCACAAGATTCAGACAGACCATCTAATGCGATCAATGATAATTCCTTACAACCAGTTTCATAGGCAAGTGTTGATAATTGATCTCTTAGAGCCGAGACTCTCATAAAGTATGAATTGATTTTTGATGACATGTAACTGATTGAATGTTTGATAATGTTAAGTTGAAGATGATGCAAGACATTAAAACAATTAATAGTTTGTATTTTCATTAATATCAACTTGATATCATCTGTACGGTCATGTACATAATGCCAAAGACTTCAGAGGATCAATGGAACAATGATTATGCTTTCAGCAATGCATAAAAGTCAAAGTATTCTAAGTGACAGACAACACCGACGGAGTGCACACCATCGGTAAAGACAAAGAAAAAGTCACAGTGATGCCCGACGAACAGAAGGTAGTGTTGCCCGATGAAGCAGAATCACAGGATGCCCAACGAACTAAAAATAGAGTTGCTTGATAGACGGAGATCCCAAAGCTAACTAGAGTTACACCGACGAAACTAGCAGTTGTCACCGACGATGAATTGCAAAATTGATCGACGGAATAGAGAGTTAAAAAAATGACAAAATATCTAGCTGACAGAGCTTAAGGATAGACTTAACTGGTTGTTTTATTTGTTTTATTTGACCATAGTTAAGTAATTGATTTAAAGAAGATTTATACAGTTGGCAAGAAGATAACTACAAGATAAATCAGGAGTTAAAGCCGTAAATCAATTTGGCTAGATTGTTTTTCACGCCAAGAATCAAGAATCAAGAATCATAAATTAAGGAATATCATATCTATATAAGAGACAAGCATAATTCATTTTCGCATGCAATAAAATACACAGAAGGGGAGTGAATACTAAGAGGATGCTGAAGAGAAACTAGTGAAGGATAAACTTCATACAGTCCTGATCAATCAAGCTGAGGGAGAGCTAAAGAATTCTGCAGACACCGACAAATAGTGAAGCACAACATCACAGAGCAGAAAGTGTGGAACACAAAGGAATTGGATTGATACATTGATCAGAGAGGTATTGTACTTAAATAGATCTGAAAATCTGCAATTCAAAGTTGCATTAGAAACAGGTCATAGTGTTTCAGTTTAACCATTGAAGCATTAAGTCTCTTAACAGAGCAGGACTTAACAGTCTTCTATAATTGAGGTATATCCTAACAGATTACCAAAAAGGTTGATTCCAGTTTGCATAAAGCCCATTGACAGCCTAAGAAGGAGGTTGATTCAAGGATGGTAGCAAGATTTGCCTAAAGCCTATTGACAGTCTAAGAAGGAGGTTGATTCAATGATGGTAGCAAAATAGATGCCAGATACTAAGTGACAACCTATATGTATAAAATCCTCTAACAAGGTCGCACTTAACAGTGTTTTTGTAACCTTTAACAGGGTTAGCTCTTAACAGGGCTCACTTCAGAAGAGTGAAAATTTGGGGTACCGGTCCCAGTGGTTTTTTTCCTTAACAGGGTTTCCACGTTAAAATCTATGTGTTATGTGTGTATGGTTTATTACTTTATTGTTTTACAATTCACATATGCATTTATGGATTGTTTGGTAGACTCTGCATATTTATTGACTATCGGTAAATAAGTTTTACTGCTTATCGGTAATCAAGGAGAATAAGGACAGACAAGGTAAACCGACAACCAGTTAATTGTTTCAAGTATTTCAAGGCATGCATCTTGTAGGGACTTAATAATCTGAGGTGTATTGATCGGTGGATTAAAGTTTAAAGGATAAATTTTTGAGGCCACTGATTCACCCCCCCCCCCCTCTCAGTTATTACTAACAATTTTCTCACCTTTGTTCATGCTTATGTGATTTATCTCCCTCTTCAAGGCTAATTTCTTGCTTGCATTACTTATTTCATAAGTTTTCTCTAGTGCTTTGAACATCTCATTTGCTCTTTCGTATTTTGTTAATATTAGAACAATGTGATCTCTAACTCCATCAATGATGATCTTCATTGCTTTATCATTTCCTTCATTCCAAGTTCATATGTCAGGTTTTGCCTCTGGTTTTATTTTGTCTTCTCTTATGAAAGATTCGACTTTATTTTCTTTTAATATCATTATGATTATGAACTTCCATGATTGAAAGGTGTCTGCTCCCTCAAGTTTATCCTCGAATCTGATAATGCTTTCCATTTGGAATGTAATGTATTCAACCTAAATCTAATAATTCAAGTTTATCAGCCGCTCGGATCCTTAAGAACCAGCGCTATGATACCATGTAAAAGATGATAAACTTCTATAGATATTAGTATCAAATATTAGATGTATTATTGTTGTAAGTGAATATATATTGTTTGCAAGACACTTAGATACTTATTGATTTATGTACTTCAGTGTCTTCAAATGATCGAATGATATTGATCATATATCATATTGGGCAGTCATGACTTGATGAAGCATGACTCATTAATGAGTCACAATCCATCAAGTCGTGACTGTCCAAATCATATCCACTGGCCATAACCCATACCGTTTTGCCGATAACTATCGGTTGACATAAACGATGTTTGGCAATAGTCGATAACTATCGACTTCATCACCGATAATTATCGGTTAAGGAAGACAATAGTAGTCGACACTTATAAGAACTGATACTTGTCTCTATTTTCTATGTAAGTATTAATAAACCAATGTAATCGATATTTGATAAATTATTTCAATTATATGTAATAATATGTGTATATATTAATGTATATGTAATAGTAATTAGATATACATTAATATGTACATATTGATAGATCATTTCAAATGTGTGTGTGTGTGTGTGATAGCAATTACATATACATTAATATGTACATATATGTATTCTTTATATATTCAAGTTAATTATCTGAACAATGCTATCAATTTCCAACAATAATTATAATTATAATTACAATGATTAAATTAATAAATAATAATATATTAATTAATATAGTCTAATATAGTATTATATATATATTAATAAATATCATAATATAAATGATAAATTATACTATAATTTATTATTATATTCACTTGTTATAATGAAAGAATCTAATACATTAATTAATATAGTCTAACATAATTATCGTAATATTATAATCTATTACTAATAAATAAAATAATCACTAATAAAAATAATAATAATAAATTCCTAATAATACATTATGGTATTATTTAAGTAACCATCATTGAGCGATGACATTATTGCTATCATTACAAGGCATGAACCAAGAAGTCACCAAGATTTTGGAAGCTAAGCATTGATATGGAAATTGATAATGGAGAACGATGATTGTCAAAGTTTCTTGTCTTAAATTTTATGTTTAATTAGATTTTTAAAATAGATTTTCTTTTAATTGTCAGGAATGGATGATCTCCCCACAGAAAATCCTCAACCAAACCCTCCATCTTCTCCTCATGAACAAATGGATGTTGAAAATAACGAAGAAAATGAACTCCAATCGCCTTCACCAATTGAGAAACCTCCTCCTGGAACACATGAAATTTTGATAAACCAAATAGAAAGAGGAAAAACAGAAATAGAATCTTTAATTAGGAGGTTAAAAGATTCTATTGGTACAAATCCTAGAAGGGCAACACTTTCAAAATCATTAGAATTAATCTTGACCCACATAGGTTCAATTAGTGGGCAACTAAATTTATGACATGACAAAAGAGAAGAACAAAAACAACATTATGCAAATAAATTATCATATGACAGCATAATAAATAAAGAAATCACCAAAGGCGACATTTGCAAACTCTTTAAAAATCCAGGGGAAACTGAAACTCTTAAAACTACAATAAGGAGGTTCCCAATTCATTGGTGCTTGAATAAAGATATTAAAAACAAACTTTTGGGACAGATGGTGGATGGTCTTTAATTCCCCCCTATAAAAATCATGAGGTTCCTATCTATTTCCTAAGGAAACTCTATTGTGAGTTTATCTTGAAGGAGGTGCCAAATTATTTTGACTTTCTAGAGTCTTAGGGTAGAGGTGGGGGATCATCATTTGATAGACCTATGGCACGTCGTGACCCTAATGCACCTAGGTTGCCCAATGGCAATCCACATGTGGATCATGTTAGTATTCCTTCCAATGTGAAGGAACATGTGGAGGTGGACACACTAGGCACGATTAGTGCTTTGACACAGAGTCTCATTCAGTGTGCCACTCCTCTAGCCGAGGGTGACCATGGTCGGTCTGCGAGGGGTCATTTTCGTTGTTCTTGTGGATCCATATGCAAATTTGGTACTGCCGAGAGAGAGGAAGAGGATGATGGACTGATGACTGATGATTTTCTCAATGCAACATTTGACATTGATACATAGGTAAATATTTACAAGTTCATTGAATTTATTTGATCATATTTCATTTCTAAATGAATGAATTTAATTAAATTAGTATCTATTGTTTATGATGAAAATTCAGGGAAAGAGTGTCAGTTGCAGTGGCAATGATCCCCTAGACCCCTTATACACTACGTCGTCAACTCCACAAGTATGTATCAAATGAAACATTTTTTAAAGTATACATTTGATTATTATATAATTATATGGATGTTTGTCTCATAACTTATTGTGCATGTACATTAGTTCACTGCTGGAGCATCGACGTTGACATTACACAGCGAAGGGCCTCGTTCACATTTTGTTGAGATATGTTTATTTGCATGTTAATTTTATTTACTTGATTATATTTAATTAATAAATGAATGAATAACTAAATTATAGACAAATTATGATTAAAAGCCAGAGTCAAAGTTGTCATGGCAATTATCTCATTCCTTCACCTGGCTTTGTGATGACATCATTTAGTCCACCGGTATATATGTAATAATGCATTATAATTAACAAGTCAGTGGTTTGTTCTTATATTAATGGTTGTCTTATAAATTACCATACATGTGCACTAGTTTAATGTTGGAGCTACAACATTGACACCACACACTGAAGGATGCGGTGACACCTTTACAGAGGTATCATTTATTAATTAGTAGGGTTGTAAAATATTATAGGTATTCTTGATAACTACATAATACTCTTGTTGTTTCATTTTTGGTTAATGATAGCATAGACTGCTCCTTTTGTTCGTGATAGTTTGAATCATGGCGTAGCTGCAACTATAGCTAGTTCTACCGCACTGACCGAGGTATGAAAGAGATTACTTAATTAGAATTGTTATTTTTAATAGTTTGTATTGAAATTTTTAATGATATTCATGTATGTATTTACATAAAATTGTTGATCGTTGTTGTAGGGACTCATTACTCCATATCGTCAATGTGCCCCTTCGATGGATGTACATAGCGACTATTTGGTAGCGGTAAGAAAATATTATATTTTATGTCATCCCATAATTAAATTCCTATGTATATTAGTTATTGATGTTTATACTTGTTATTTTATCAACTCGAGCTGCAGAAGAGTCTAGACAGGAGGACTAGTGAGCGCACTCGGAAGAGTACTACATCTCCATCATTGCGACAATCGAAGACAAATCGGGATTTGTTTTCTTCCCCTTCCGGGAAATGACTAGATTAGGGATAATCATTATACGCCAACATGACATTACTTGACATATTTTTTGTATATTGTATGTGACATGTTCTATATCCATTTGGCTTTCACGACACCAATTTAATTTTAATGGACATATTTGATCTATGACATTATTGGACATATATATTTCTTCATGCTCTACGAATATATCATGTGTATTGATGTAGACTACTTTATGTTTATGTGGATGTATTATTCTTTGTAAATTGCTTATGCCTTATATTTATGCTTGCACGTGTATTCATGTATATTTTTACTGAATGATTCACACTTAATGAGAATATGCATGTTTCATTTCATAAACCTAGACTCGTAATTTTCATTCCAACACCTTAATGAAGTGATAATAGTTCATATAAGATCAAAAATATAAATCCTACCCAATTTTAGACCTATTGGAGCATTTTGACAACTTGGACCTATTTAGGGCACTACAAGAACGTTAAGGGATGCACCAGTACATTGTGGTCCCGAATGTTCGAATGAGTTGTGAACCATAACAAGGTTATACCTAACATTTACAAGTCAAATCGAAGGAGTTAGCGAAGACAGTTTGATGCTAGGACGAGTGGTTTTCAAGATATGCAATGTTTTAGCTTTCAACTGCACAATATTGCAAGGTTTTGCATCAACCGAGATTGGGTCGGCAAATGAAAATGGAAGAGAATCTCCAAAATATGAGAAAGGTTATCGTAGGCCTCTACGACACGGTCCTGTAGCACCTGACATCTCATCGATACCCCATGCGAGCTCTGAGAAACGGACTCCTGAAGATCGGTAATTTTGTTGCTTGGTGCACCTTGAGGGACACTTAGCTCCATAGCAGTCAGCAATGTTTGAGCCACTCTGCCTCTGTGACAGGGTCGTTCTTAGCTTTCACCCAAAATTCCGAAGCTATTGGCGGAGACGCTTCGATGTCAGGACGAGCAGTTTTCAAGATATGCAATGTTTCAGCTTTCAACAGCGCAACATTGCAAGGTTTTGCATCAACCCAAATTGGGTTGGAAAATGAAAATGGAAGCGAATATCCAAAATATGAGATAGCTTATTGCAGGCCTCCATGACATGGTCTTGTAGTACTTGATGGCTCATCGATACCCCACGCAAGCTCTGAGAAACAGACTCCTGAAGATCGGCAATTTTGTTGCTTGGTGCACCTTGAGGGACACTTGGCTCCATAGCAGTCGGCAGCGTTCCAGCCACTTCACCTCCGTGAAAGGGTTGTTCCTAGCATTCGCCTGGCATTTCAGAGCTATTGGCAGAGACAGTTCGATGCCACGACGAGCAGTTTACAAGATATGCAATGTCTCAGCTTTCAACTACGCAGCATTGCAAGTTCTTGCATCAATCGAGATTGGGTCAAAAAATGAAAACAAAAGTGAATCTCCAAAATACGAGATAGGTTATCACAGGCCTCCATGACACTGTCATGTAGCACTTGACAGCTCGTCTATACCCCATGCGAGCTCCGAGAAATGAACTCCTGAATATTGACAATTTTATTGCCTAATGCACCTTGTGGGACACTTGGCTCCATAG
Source organism: Thuja plicata (assembly GCA_018584345.1). Classification (NCBI taxonomy): domain Eukaryota; kingdom Viridiplantae; phylum Streptophyta; class Pinopsida; order Cupressales; family Cupressaceae; genus Thuja; species Thuja plicata. The sequence goes on along the minus strand of MU225467.1, from coordinate 657,389 downwards.
TAGTCGACAACATTCAAGCCACTTCGCCTCCATGACAAGGTTGTTCCTAGCATTCACCCAACATTCTGGAGTTGTTGGTGGAGACAGTTTGATGCTGGGATGAGCGGTTTTCAAGATATGAAATGTTTTAGCTTTCAACTGTGCAACATTGCTAGTTTTTGCATCAACCGAGATTGAGTCGGCAAATGAAAATGAAAGCGAACATCCAAAATTAGAGGTAGGTTATCACAGGCCTCCATGACATGGTCTTGTAGCACCTGACGACTCGTCGATACCCCATGTGAGCACCGAGAAATGGACTCTTAAAGATCGGCAATTTTGTTGCTTGGTGCACTTATAAGGACACTTGGCTCCATAGCGATCGACAATGTTCGAGCCACTACGCCTTTATGACAGGGTCGTTCCTATCATTCACCTGACATTCTAGAGCTGTTGGCGGAGAGGATTTGATGCCACGACGAGCGGTTTTCAAGATATGCAATGTGTCAACTTTCAACTACGCAACATTACAAGTTTTTGCATCAACCAAGATTGGGTCGGCAAATGAAAAAAAAGCAAATCTCCAAAATCCAAGATAGGTTATTGTAGGCCTCCGTGACACGGTCCTGTAGCACCTGATGGCTTTTTGACACCCCATGCGAGCTCCAAGAAACAAACTCCTAAAGATCAGCAATTTTGTTGCCTGGTGCACCTTGAGGGACACTTGGCTCCATAGCGGTCGGCAACGTTCGAGCCACTTCGCCTCCATGACAGGGTCATTCCTCTAATTCACCCAACATTTCAGAGCTATTGGCGGAGACGGTTCGATGCCACGACGAGCGGTTTTCAAGATATACAATGTCTCAACTTTCAACTGCGCAACATTGCAAGTTTTTGCATCAATCGAGATTGGGTCGACAAGTCAAAATAGAAGTGAATCTCCAAAATCTAAGATAGGTTATCACAGGCCTCCATGACACGATCCTGTAGCACATGATAGCTCATCGATACCCCACTCGAGCTACAAGAAATGGACTCCTGAAGATCGGTAATTTTGTTGCTAGGTGCACCTTGAGGGACACTTGGCTCCATAGCAGTCGGCAACGTTCGAGCCACTTCGCCTTCGTGACAGCGTCGTTCCTAGCATTCACCCAGCATTCCAGAGCTGTTGGCAGGGACGGTTTGATGCCAGGACGAGCGATTTTCAAGATTTTTAAATGATTTAAATGTGCGGTTCGATAGTTTAAATGATTTTTTTGTAAGTACATATATACAAAGAATGTGCTAGCATGAAACATGACAATAAGCTTAACATATATTTCTAGAATTCATTTCATGAACATATTTTTTTTAATTAATGATCAAAAATATGTTTACAACTCAGCTCATTAGGAGCACTAGGATGAAAGAGCTAAGAAGAGAAAACCTTTGGTATTGCCCCCAAAATAGAAGAGAAAATTTGTTATTAAATCTTACAAACTTCTCGTTATACATACAGGGTAATGCATGAGAAACTTATAGTCCACCCAATGTGGATTCAAGGGAATTAATTCCTTTACAAATATACATGTTATATGCACATGCATTTAACTAGATTCAACATTACAACATTTTGGATTCACTTTTAGTCCAATGAACCAGCCAGACCTTCCCTACCCTTTATTGTCTCAAGTATTGCCTCGTGGTCTGACTCGTGAACCTTCCAAAGAGTTTTATTGTGTGGTTTTCCTCCATATTTTGTCAAATGGACATTTGATGCAACAACAAGGTTGGAATAATGAAGAATCTTCATGTGTGTCTCAATCCTCGAACAACTACAACCTAGAGTTCTTCATACAACATTGTCTAAGCCATGTACCAATTACAACCACTTCTCCTCTAGGGTATTCTAATCCTTCATCATTTGTAATCGAGTGATTCAATTTCTTTTTGGCCTCAATGCAATGACACAAATCATAATTTGTCCCTTTGTCATTGTCTTCAGGTGCAATAACAGCAAAAACATGGTCTGCAATGATAGAAGCATAACGAGGAGATTAATTTAACAAATACTTACGATAAAGTACTAAATTTGAAACTATTTGTGAGTTGACAATTTACCTGGTTGCACTAGATCATACAAACGGTTAAAGTCAATGGATGATTCCATTTGTGTCAGTTGCAATGTTGTTGGGGACGATAGGAGTCAAGTGGGTTCAAAATTCGTGTAGACCATTTGTCAACCCATTCCTTTGACTCACATCCATCCCAATCTTCATCTGCGCATGATGAACAAAAGCATACCATATGTCGTGTGTGGATGATACATGAACTTGCATTAGAGCTTCTAAAAGAGTGTAGCTCACTTGATCATGTTAATGTACAACAATCCCCGTATGGTGCAATGTTAGTTTCATCCATCAACCAAAAAAATCTATGAACCGTAGACTCACCTTCATTACCTGGACCCATTGTAGCATTACACCACTAGACGATACATCTCGCATCTGACAATGTTGCTTATTCTTTGTACTTTAATTCTTTGTGTGCTAAGGTCCTTTTTATACATGCACCTGCACCATCGTGCTCTCCCTTTCTATGATCGGCCTCTGTAAAATTCCATATATATTGAATACCAGTGTTCGTATGCATCCTACTCAACCAATAAAACATCTGAGAATTCTTCAGTTGTGATGCACAATTGTCTGACCATATGATGTGTCGACGATATGATATGCTCCTATTACTCAAATAACCATAAAATAGATAAAAGCAACCGTGTACAAACTCTGTAGAATGCGAACGATCATCGCTTATGTAAAAATGATACTCCCTCAATATCTTCTTATTCTCCTCTATACTGTCAGGTGAATGCATAAATGCTATATGAACAAATATAGCAACCTGTTGAGAGCTATAATACTTTGCTTGCATCTCATTTTGTGGTTGTAGAGTATAGTTCTCTGCGAAGTCAACAACTGAAACAATGGTATCAAGCGGGAATGTGTCCTTGCACAACTTGAATTGCATATCCAACCATCAAGCTCTGTGTATGCCTTGCATACTCATACACAATCTTATCACGAAAAATACTCATGAACTGATACACTGGAATCTTTTTAATTACTAAATCACATCTTTTAGCCTCCTTTCCATCTTTTAGAGCATATGCGGTTGTCTTATATTTTCCAAAATCCACTTTTTCATTCCCAATTGCATGTGTACTCTGCATATGTTGACAAATTGGCAAATGTTGCAAACCACCACAATCTATGCATGTACCATTCAAGCATGCGAGCTTGTAAAATTGTTGACCATCCGCTCTTTCACATAAAATTGTAGTAATTAATTCCCTTGAAGATATAGGTGGGTCATTTATGTTTCAATCCTGTAAAACATTGTTACAATGCAAATCTACACATGCTTATAAACATCAAAATGGTTAGAAAATTGAATATGTACCTTACAACAAGAAGTTGTGCGTGTGTGATTTATCTTCACATAAAAAGTTTAGCCATTTCAAAATATCTTTGACTAATTTTAAATTGAGGATACATATGTATAAATTTTGCAAAGAATTGTGTCTAAGTTGAATCCAAAAAAAGTTTCGGATGTGGAATGCGGATTCGACTACCAATCCTCCCTACAACATCTCGTTGATTGGGAGATACTCGTGAGCTATGCTTCCAAAAGTCTTCAATCACAGATTTTAAAGCTTCAACAATTGATTTATCCTTTTGCGGTAGTCTAACAGAAAATGCCCATAACTCATTGTTATTTGGATCTTCCACTCTTTGACGCCTTCCCACAACTCTCATTAGAGACTTTCTAGTTATTTTCAATGCTTTGCTTGTCTTTATAACGAGTCGAGATTTCTTCATTTGAGTGCTTACTATTGTTGATGTAAGTACATGTCGTGTGACATTACTAACTTTTGTGTGTGATGTAGAACCCACACTCTCATATGCAGTCATTAGATTCTTTACAATAGATTTTTCACTTGACTATCCATCGTTCTTAGCCCAAGAATCTTCATGATGGGCCTAAATTTTATATTTCTCATCATTTGAACAAATAGTTGACATCTTCCTGTCATATTTAAATTCTCAAAAAATAATCTCCAAATACGGATAGCATATCTTTGACAAGTACGCTTAGGAATCTTGTCAGGCATTTGTTGCAAAGTGTTAGTATCAATATCAATCAAATATTTTGGCTTTCTGTAAACAATTCTAGGAGGTGTTTTCAATTGTTGCGTGGCCTCAACATTATGAACATCAACAACATTATGTGTCAATTTTGTACCTTCAACCAAAGATGATGTGCCTTCAAATTGAGATGTGAAAGACGGATCCTCACCAACTTGAGATGTTAATGGTGTGCCTTCAACATGACATGATGTTGTGCCTACACCTTCGAATGTAGATAATGGTGTGCCTTCAACATGACACAATGTTGTGCCTACACCTTCGGATGTAGATAATGGTGTGCCTTCAACATGATACAAGGGTGTGTCTCCAACATTGGATGGTGGTTTCTCTTCAACTTGGAAACTCATAGATGATGTGCCCACATCTTCATAATTCAATTGTCTTGTTGCACGCAAGTTTCTCATATGTTTCCTTTTTGTTTCCAATTCCAATTCTCTCTTACTTTCTATTGATGTTTCATGTTCCTCATCCAAAGGAAAATCTTCTTCTATGGTATGCAATTTTTTGTGTTCACGAAGTTGTCTCATTCTTTCCCTTTTCTTCTCTTTGTCTCTTTCATGTTCTTCTAGTGTTCGAGTCTTTGCTCGTTTCCTTGGCATGATGATGATTTCTACATATGAATTCATTACAATTTTCAAATTATTATATCAATCTATTACAAAAAATGAAACTTTATAATATCAATCTAAATTATATTAACTCAAAATATAATAGAAATGTATGACAAATTATAATATAAATCTTTTACAATATGTCAAATTATTTCTTCAGCAAATCCATGTCATAGCAATTATAAACAAAAAGACTCTTTATTCACAATTCACATGTAAAAAATAAAAAACTTACCTCAATGGATCAATTTTGGTGAAGAATGATTGACTTTCGTAATTTGATGTTGATTTTTGAACAAAAATGTGTTGCAAATTGATAGAATATACTTTTTGTGATCTTCAACACCATAAAAAGCAAATATTTGTCGAGCAGACTGTAAAAACCAGACAGTAACAGTTAAAAGTGGGCCTCTTTCATGAGTTTCTTACCTTTATTACCATTTTTTGTGTTCTTACATAAGGCGTACGCCCTATGTTAGACACACAAAATGACAAAAGGAGAGAGAGAGAGAGAGAGAGAGAGAGAGAGCCTCTCTCTCTCTCTCTCTCTCCTTTTGTCATTTTGTGTGTCTAATATAAGGCGTACGCCCTATAGTGCTTATAGGGCGTATGCCCTTTGAACGACATTGAAGTTTACCAAGCTTAAGGCTTGGATTTGCCTTGGAGTTCCACACTAAAGGCTTGGAGGATTTAAACAGGCCTGAGACATTTTTTCTAGCAAACCTAGAAAAAAATAACATTTTTTCTTGTGTGCTCCACGTCAGGTTTGCAGGTCGTTTAATAATGATAAAATGATCAGGCAGCATGATATTGTAGATCTCTCTAATAGTTATCTAACCATGTAAATTATTTTGAATTCTCATTATGTTAAGCTTTTCATCTCTAATTTATTTTCTAAGTATGTCCGATTTTTGTCAAAAACCAACGTGTATTCATTTGGGCTTAGATTTTGGCTCGTTCATCGAATTTTGAAAAAAATTATATTTTCAAAAACTAGACTCCATTCTACACACTTTAAAGAAAAATAAGTTTTGATTTTCAATTAGTTTTCAATGATTTATAGGGGGAGCACACAGAAATTTCACGTTTTCAAGATGTCTCCACTTCAGAAAATGGCAAAAAATCACACTTTCATCAAACAATTAGTAGAAAAATCCAAGATAAACTAGGTGGTGTTAGCTAATTTCTCATCGGAGCGATTAATTTTTTTAAAAAAAAGTTAACATTTTAGGGGGAGCACACCAGATGCTATGTTATGTTTATTCACAAAAAACAGGACCACTTTTTGTGCTCTCCATTTTTTAGGGCCTTAATCTCCACCATTTCTAAAATAAATTAGTAGTTTAGAAACTAGATTCGAAGTAGAACAACTTTTGTTTTTGTCACATTTTAAAATTTTGAGTGTAACTATCATCAATTTCTCGTTAAAGTTCAGAGTTTGCTGATTTCAGGAAAAAAAAAAAAAAAGTGGCATCTTATACCCCATTTTTGGTCCACCATCTTTGTGCACTTACCCTCCTTAGAACTCTAAACCAGAAATAAGAAGCATTGTTTAACGATAGAACATTTGCAAATTAGCTTTAATCAATTTCTCCATTGACAAGTTCACAAAGTATAATATTTTGTCAATTTAAGACAAAAATCCATTATATATCATCTACTAAGAATCAAAATTGTTGTTGGGCAACATATTCTTTGCAAATTATTCTTCATCACTATTAAGACACTCATTTGTGATAAATAGAAGAGTGGTGTACAAGTTTAGGTAGAAAGAAGTTTTTTGCAATTGGAGTTATAAGGGATTTAGTTTGAAATTCTAAGAGATCCTACAAGGGGACATTACACATAAAGATGCTTGAATGTGTTTGGATCCAAGGAGTTGACTTTAGAATATAGAATGAAATCAAGGATGCTCTCACAAATGTATGGATCTATGAGTACCACTCCAAGATCTTCAATGTAGATATGATTGATAATCGCTTACAATGAAGGAGAATGAATGAGGATGGAAGGAAGGATCTTCTTACTTGATTGAGACTTCCTCTACTTGGCCATTATGGTAGAGAAACCTTCGTTAATTGGAGAAGATTGCCTTGGAATGAATTGACTAGAAGAATTGGAGACTTGGAGAAAATAGATCTTGGATGCTTGCCTTCAAATCTTGAATCCAATTGTTCAATTGCTCTTGATTGCTTGAATGCCTTATGAAAACTTGATTGTAAAATTGTGTATCATGAATGTATATTGAAATGAGTAGACACAGGGTATTTATATACCCAATCCATCATTTCGAGATTAAAAAATAAGCTAGGCTGACCACAAAATCAGATTTACCACCAAAACCTTGACGACATAGGGCTCCGGACCAAATTTGGGCCAAAAAGTGTGGGAACAGGGTATTTGAAACGTCCTATCCTTAGGAACAAGACATTTGAAACATCCTATTCCTAAGATAATGACCCCAAATTTGAACTGGGTGTCGGGATGGATGAAAAGATGTAGGAGGAGAAAAATCAGGTTGCCAGGATCAAGCATAACAAACATTCAGGCCTTGAAATCACCAAAATGGGGTCTAATAGGTCCTAGTAAAGTATCCAATCATGGATGCTAACTTTTTAGGATGGTACATATGTATATAATGTAAAATAATGACATGCAATGAAGGGGATCAAGACATTGTCTGGGCCTCACGAGTGAGTAACTATGAACTCATCCTTCTTCATACAAACACATTAAATAAAGATCAACCAAAATTACCAACATAAGCATATTAGTAACCAAACATCAGTAGATACGTGCATTAGTACACTAATGACTCGTAAACATGCAAATGACCATCTGAATAATCAACATACTGTAATTCATCTAGACAACATATCGTCCTAATCAATTATCAACTCCAAATATCAAGTAACCATATTATCCAAAAAAGATCATCAATATTACTACGTACCATTTAATTCGCAATAACTATCATAACATTGATACTCCATTCATAAAATAGTTATACATTAACACTAGTATATCAGTTATGCTTACCTCTTCGTATATTTGAGCTAGGCTCTGTAACTACATTACTTGCTTACTAAGATGGTGTTGTAGTGGCATTACATCTTCCCCCTAAGGCTCGACTTACTCCTAGAAGTTACAAGGGCTAAAATGGAAACACTTCACACATTAGCCTTGTAACATCCTTTAAGCGCAATCAATATTACATACGTTCCTTGGAATCCATGTGACAAAATAGCACAGTCCTCATAAACATAGTCATGCAATACCATATACATCCATTTATCCTATCTTAAATTCTAGTCAACTGTAATGTTTTCATCTAATCTGATCAATGACATAAGTATATGGTTGCTTTGCTTTTCACACACAATTCACCAATAACTCATATCCTAAATCCTAATGTTTCCCATTAGGAATAACAGTCATATTTATGATCATTTCGTCATCTTTCAAGCAACACAACAAGTTAAATTACTTAATTTCCTCATAAACATTACTATTTCAGACATTCTCTCCATTTCCAAGAGACATAAATGCAAGACACAATTTCATATTTCTAAGTTTTTACAACATAAAATAACACCAAGGCTCATTAAGCATGATGGCATGTACACTATTAAAGTATACGGATCCATTTCTATATCTGATACATAAAAATAAACATAGAGAGAGATATGCATTTTACACAACCACACCAATCCACATCATTGGGGTTACACAAAGGCTCAAGAGAGGGCATGTGCCATCATGCTCTAGGTTACACATATTGATCTCAAGCAAATCTGAAACCATAGCCCATATCCAATGGTTTCCTATATTTGCTTCCTCACATACACTCACCAAGTCCACATCATACGTTCTTGGTGAGGAGTCACATACAACATAAAACCAACGTTCATAAAAACCCAAGAGAAACTAGTTCAACCACCATAATTCGTAAATAAAGGAAATAAGTAATCAATTGCATCAATACATAAGATAATCCAAGAAGCTGCAACATCAAATCAACTTAAAATAAGTTTCACAAATTGTGGCCAAACCCTTGCAGACAAAGATAAACAAACTTGTTGGTCCACAAAAAATAAAAGAAATCATAAAATTACACTTTACATCAATGATAATAGTTTGGTCCATAAAATATCTCATTGAGTACTACTACTATGCCTAAGTTTAGACCCATCACTCTCGCAGGTTGGCACTCAATAGGGTAACAACCAAGAAAAGCACACATATGGGGTAGGGTTCTCCATGCTATTGTTATACTACTTCGATACAAGTTTCTCACATTCACAAGGGAGTACATATGCATCAAGTCAAATATCAATGCCACACAAATCATCAATTCCATCTTTCATAAGAAAGCATGCTATCTTACATTATCACCATACTAAATTTGCTTCTACTCAATGCATGTAATCTAATATCAATCATCAAAATCGTTTTAAGTACTCATAAGAAATTCTTCTAATCATGCACAATTCATGAGAAAATCAATTCATTTCACTTCAATGTACAAAATATCAGGGTTAATCAACATGATCGTCTCAATAGTTGACACAAAATCCATGACTTATTAGTTTGTTATACCACTATTCATTGTTCAAGAATGCAAGGTTGAAACCTCAATTAAGGATGATATTTACATTACTTACTTGGCATATATGAAAGATCACATATAACTTTAATGTTTCATTGAAATTGCACATTTTATGTTCACTAAGGTAAATTCATGCAACACTCTCAATTTAAATAGAGCATGATGAATTTTCTTTAACTCTATGCAATGCTTCTACCTTACCATACTTTTAATGCTTGCAAACAAAATACATTATTTTTCATTCAATTAAGAAGGCTCCAATTCATTCCATGTTGTTGTCCTACTCTTACATCATGCACATTATTGAGGGATCTAATGACACATTTTACTTCACTAACTAGCTTCCTTCTGGATCATTTATCATGTAAAGAGTGAGTGAGAGAGAGAGAAGCATTCATTCCCTATTCAAGCAAACATTACCAACCAAGATCCAATACTTAGACTCCACAATCCACACTTAGATTAACATGTGTTCTGATACCTGATGTCATGCCCCGCTAGAGAATCTTCAGGGAACAAGGTGCATTATAAGCACAACAACATTTTTTTGAATAACAATGTGCAATTATTTACAAAGATACATGAATGCACCAACATCACACATAAAGTAATCATAAACCATAAACATAAATGACCACCAAAGGCATTGATTTCATAAACATTCCTAGCTCAACAAGGTCAAGGGTCTAATGTTCGTAAGGGCCATATGGCCGCCACACAACGACAACATGAGGTACCACATGAGCACTTGGATAATGCTTATGTGTCTCTTGACATGACTAGAACCTTAGGGTCATGCCTAGGCAAGGTCCACTTCTAGAGTTCTGATCAACCAACACACTAGATGGGGTCAAACCAAGGAAGTGGATATGCCAAGGTGATCAAGAGCTTAATGGGTATCCAAATCAAAAGCTCTAATTTGAATAACATAAGTGGAATTGTATTATGTTGTAAATGCACAATTTCTTTGATATGAATGCGTAGGAACTGATCATCCATGTGCAGGAAGCAAAAACCATGAGGGTTGTGAATTCTTGCACATGCCACATATGCACAAGATGCAAGTACAAATGCGCAGTTCTTGAATGGATGTATAGGGGATAGTGATGTCTGCACAGAAATAAGGGACATATGCGCAAGATTAAGATCAACGTCATAAACTTGAAGAAAATAAAGGTATAAAGGGTAAAACACATTGATTTGATTGTTAGGACTTGAACCATCCTGAGAGGTGTCGTAACCATACAAGAGAATCATTTATTCATCTAATAAGGAAATCCATCATGATAATATCAACACATCTCAAGATCAACTACAAATACCATTATAATTACATTTATAGTCACCATATCCAGTTGAGCATACCATAACACAAGTATTAGTTCATCAATAACGTTATAAGCACATGGATGCACCCAATGAAATCATCATATAATTACAGCCATCCACCAGAATCATAAATCACAATGCTATGAGTATAAACCAAGCTTACTACACAAATGCCAAGAACACATTATCAATGTCATCATAAGGTCAAGAGAGGAGTATATAGTATGGAATCTTGGAGTATACCGGTTACATCAAGCAAAGATCAAGATCACTCAAGAACAATATAAATGGATGTACTCTACATAATAATCATGATTACATCATTGTTCAATTGCAAGGAATACAAAATCAGCACATGAATACACTTTCACTTTGATTATATTATAAGTACATGATTACAACAAAAGGATTCCATAAATTCATAGAAGAGTTTGCATATAAACCAAGACTGCTCGACACCTGTACTTTGGTCCCCAACGACGGTTGGTCATGCTACCTGACCAAGAGGAACCCTCAAGCCCTCTCCTACCATGCTCATAAAGATAACCATATGGCCCATACCACATAAGCAATCAATCATATAGGTTATACACGTACACACCAAAGAAACATCAAACCACATCCACAAAATACTATGACCACACAAAATCAGGCAACACAATCTCCAAGGATACACATCCAACCAAAACAAGGTGGAAATACATTAAACAAATCAAGTCACAACATCATACAAACCACAAGAGACATGCTCAAATTGAATATGAGGTGAAGCACTCTCACACATCCGAAAGCACCACAAACAAATCTAAGACATTATCATCATGCAAGTAACGAGCTCAACGACACATGACCATAGACTCACTAATCAACAGAGTGGTCACAAAGTCCAAGAATGGGAGTATCATCACATAGCCCTAGGGGGAAATGAAATCATCCATCGCCTTACTGCACCATGACTCATGCAACACCAAACATCTTGAAACCAAGGTGGGGAGTAAAATAATCCATTGCCTCACCACACCGTGACCCATGTAGTGGCGTGCCAATAAACCCAAGCCTTCTCCAATATGTCTGTGGCTAATGGGAGCCCACGAGGCATGTAGGAGGAATCCCAGTGGTTGGTACACCAAGGTCCACTATGGCTGGTACACTTAGCTCTACACTGTTAGTATTACTATTTCTTAGTCATTTAAACCCTATTATTTTAATATACAATAAGTTTTCACTTGATTAGTACTCTTTAATGGGTTACCTTAGTGGCCCCTTTGTGCCTTGGTGCCCCCATTGAGAGCCACTCCCAAAATTGGCTAAACATCCACCCATGACATACACACGACACACAATGAGATCTTCCAACAAATAAGTAGAAATGACACATATCCAACATGTCCCTCGACACTAAAATAATAGATTTCATCCATGCAAGTGACTAATGATGAACATAACCATAAGTATGCATACACTCCAAATGTGATCTCATAAAAACTCTCTAGTGCCAACATGCTTCCATCAATAAAATAACCAACACATAGACCTACAACAACATGAAACATTGTTCTCTCCACACAAGAGTCTCACAGAATGATGAATTGCCCAACTAGCTAAACATAAGCCACTGAAGGTTAAATGCTCAATCTAAATACATCCATTAAGCTCTTTACAAGTAACATTTTGTAAAGTTTGTAAAGTATTCACAAAAATTAACATCATATTCCCATGATTTACTCTATTATCAAAAAATGGTATTGGACATCTATGTGCTTTGTCTTTTCAAGAAAGGTCATGTCCTTTACTAGACATATAATATTTTTATTGTCACATTTTTTAATAGCTTTCTAACTTAGGCCCATTTAAACATAACCTCTTAAGCTAGGTAGCCTTTTTGCAACCATAAGTATCTTATTTTACTCAAACTTTGTAACAAAATAAAGTGATCTTAACATGTTTCATACTCATCACACTACCAAGAAATTGAACACATATCCACTATGGACCTTATGTTGTCAACATCTTTTTCCCAACATAAGCCTACAGAATAATAAAATCCACTAAGTACTAGTCCCATATAAAATCACCATAATATTAAATAGATATTGAGGGGCACCCAAAAAATATTTGAAGACCCTTTAAACTACATTCTCATGATTCTCATTATTGGGCAATTTTGGTCTAATATAGACCATAACATACAACAAAATCCTACCAAAACTAGAGTAAGAAAAATGAGCCATATCCTTTATCTCTAAATAATTTGAGACACTAATCAATTGAAAGCTAAGTTTCCACATAAGCAAGTACACTCAGTGATCTATTATAACTTTAAAAAATTACAATATAGAGTTCACATATTTACTCTAACCCAACCAAAGCTTTATGTTCTCTTTATGCCCAAGATATACTTGGCAACCCCACAAGCCCTTAATTTTAAACTAAGTTTGAGTCTAAAATTTCAAATCACAAATTACATCCTTATTATTACCAAAAATTATATATGGACAATGTAATAACAAGGAGGCCATCATTGTCTAGTTTATAGTTATTTTAAACAAAAGGCACACGGCCTGAATTTTATGTTATAATATAAATATGTCTACATAAGCAATATAGTTTGAAGGAAGCTAGAAATGACAAATAACAAAGGCGGATCAAAAGTATAATCTTGAACCAAAATGAGTCACTGAGGACCCAACCAACTACTAAAAACCCTAAAAGCATATAAAAAAACAACTATCAAAATTAATAATCGTAGCCATCACCATCCCCAAGGGCCCATATAGACGATATATAGACTAATAACACCATTATCAAAACATTGAACCAAAAACAGAGCAGCTCCATCAGAACATTCTAAGACTATATTACAGAACTTCTAAGGCTATATTACACATAAACACAGAAAGTCTCTTCTTCTTCTTCCTTAAGAATAGGTTCCTTTCCTTTGCTAGAGAAAACCACTAAGGGGCTTGCACCATGAGTATCATTGCCCTCCATCACATCCATAAGAGAATAGTGCAAGGGTGTCACCATTGGTTTATACATGAGCAAGTTATGAAGGGCAAAAAACACCCTTGAGATATGAGCCATTGTTTGCAGGGACAGGAAGTTGATAATGAAGCTAACTCTCTCTAGAAGAAACGACAGTTTTCCTTTACCAAACCTATCTTTATAGCATCAAACACCTTAACATATCTAACTTTTTTCTCAAATAACAGGCAGGGAACAATCCCCCACCCAATCTTTGCCATGATAGAGATCATATTGCCAAATTGCCCTATCCAATATATCTCTATGAACAAACTCCTCTCTAACATAATGAGCCGCCAACTGCATGACAAGACTATAATCTTGAACAAGATTAAAATAACTAGACAATATTAGCCCAAAAAGCTAAAGTTATTTGCGATATATTTAACTATTCATTATGTTTAATGTTGGGGCCACACTTTAAGTTATAACGTTATTCCTTCTAGGCAACATCAACATGAGGGTTATTTAATATTTAAAATAAACTTTGGTGATATTGCTGAAGTCACTTATGAAAAGGCCGGATTCCATTCTGTTCTATTTATTTGTTATATTCTACTCTCTGCAATTTGGTATGCAAACAGGATGAAACCCCTGTTACCAGTAGTTCTGGACGTAGCCCCAGGTCTGCAATAACAGTCTATTTCTTTTTGGAAGCAATAAATCTATTCAAGTGGTCCATCATTAGAGCTGAAGCTATTCATTCTGGTGAACAAACGCAAAATGGTTAGTTTGATTGGTATCACTGCCACAACCTGGTAAAAGACCTACAATGCTGAGTATAAAGGCTATCATTGTTGCTAATTCAGATCAGTTGTCATCAACAGGAGCAATTCGACCAGTGCGAGCCTTTCTCAATAACTGGGTCATATTAGCTTTTGTCAGAGATATTAACTTGAGCCTGATGCAATGTTGGTACGCCTTATATTCAATGCATTGAAGTTTAAGGTTGTCTTTGGTTGAAGTTTTTATTTGATAGTCTTGGAATTAAGAATCCTTGTTGCATACTAATAAATACCTCAACGATCAACTTGTAATTTTGTGAAAACTTCATGGAATGAATGATCTTTTGGTTTGGCTGTTTTCTTATAACTGTCATTGGCAAAAAATTCTCTAGCAAGGATATTTAAAAAATGAGTGCTAACTAAGCATGGAATAGAACACCTTAGCAAAGGTTTACAATTTATGATGCTACAGAAAGTTAGGAGGTAGTTGTCAAGTTAGTTACTAGGTAGTTATCATGTTAGGTCTATAAATAGAAGCCAATTTGTAATGTAAAATGGGTCTCTTGTAGAGGGAAAAACTCTGGAGAAATTTTCAGAAATAATTTGAAGAATTTTTGCGATCACACTATGTACAAAAAGATCTTAGAATTGTATAATTTTAAAAGAGAATGCAATTTAGTTTGTGTTCTAAATGTATTACTGTCTTATCATTGCTAACTTCTCTCGTATGTTTAGTTGGTGATCTTTTGTAAGAACCCCTACTAAATCTGAACTATTTTCTCAATTTTTAGATATTTGACAATTCGCTTAACACTTGGCAAACAACCCATTGTACTCTGATTTTCTGATTACTGTTTGTATTTTGAGGTATTTATTCATTGCCAAATCAAATAGGAATTCATAAATAATGAATATTATGCTGCCCACAATGAACAACCTTCATATTTCATGGAATCATTGTTGCCCTCACAATATTTTAAGAGAGAACATAAATATAATGAAGTAACACTGATTGTAGATATAACATATATGCAGACCAATAATGAGAATATCTGATCTTATTTGCAAACCTGTGTAACTATATCAAACTTATAATACTTAGAATCTTCAGAAATACCATGCATAATTATCTTCGCCACTTATACCATGCACAAAATCTGAATTTTGGAACTGTACAGGTTGCTGCTAAAAGTGAGACTTTATAACCATGCAAGAAAATGTAAAATGAAGACCGTATTTGTTGAATCAAACTCAGAATAGTGCTATAATATATTTCAGACCTTCAAGTCTCATGAAGTATGCCCAAAAAGATATTGATAAACATGCCCTAGCTGGGCAAACCCATCCCTCCAAACAAGAAAGACATCACCATCAAATGACATATAAATCGCTCCAAAAATACCTCCTAATGGCAGCGCTAGGATTTGTTGAAGTGAGATGTGCAAGGTTGTTCCAAAAAGGGATGAAAATGCGGATCCAAATGTAGGACTGTTTAAAAGGTCTGCTTTGAAAATCAGATTGCCAACCAAGCCCTAGCAGCCAACATATGCATAAAAACCCTCCTTTGACCAAGCTATTACCTACCTCTATGAATGGCGCCAAGGTTAGGGTTTGAAACCCTAAGTCTTCAAGTCACAATGCCACAATGAATGCCTCCAAACTGATTTGAAAATCTGCAGTGCAATGAATCCCTCCCTAAGTGATCTTGGGTTTCAATATATCCAAGGGTTTTCCTCCTAAAAGATGATCAAAGGGAAAGCTCTCCAATACAAGTGAAAACAAATAAACTCTCCATATAACATGTCCCTTGAGAAGGATGAGGCTCCTTTATAAAGACTTCCCAAACTATTGGTGAGCCTCCACTCTCAATGTGGGATTAAAACTCATTTCTATTTTATTTTCTCTCTAAAAGCAACTTTATGCTATAATTTAAAACTGACATTATAATAAAGTTAATTTAGTAATTTAAACACCCTCATTGCTCCGAAAATGATCTTTTCATTAATATAATGATAACTTGACACAAGGTCCTTGTTTATGTGCCCAAGATTTAAAACTTCTCATCCCGGTTCCAATGAGCTATAACACTAAGGTGCTCATTAGACAATTTTCATTAAAATATCAACCTTAGTAAATTTAATTAAATTATAGCCAATAGTACACCCAACTTGCAGAAATGACCAAAAAATATCAGAATTGAAATCTGATAGCATAGAACTGATCTCGATGATGAAAGATGATAAACGAGCTTGACTGGGTGACTTACCAAAAATAAACGCTCTCTCCAAGAATCTTGGAGCCCAAACTAGAAGCCGAAAATAACATCTAAAAGTGTCATTTAATTCCTCTAAACCATCTGAGCTCATTGGAAATACCAAAACACCTCTTGAATCATGCTAACACAAACTTAGAATGTCAGCAACAATTGCACTGCTAGAGGACCTGAAATTGGGGACATTACATCTTTTTTTGCATGTGTATTAAAACATTGATAATTCATGTGACTGATGTGAAGATACACACTCACCTCATGGTACCTCGATTACGATGTGTTGGTATAACCTATCCCTTCGTATGTCATTTTTGTTATCCTTCTTTCACCATCAATGCACACCTAAAACAAATTGATGCAGTCGCATCACGAGACTGGAAGCATTTTGAAGATCCTGGAATATACATGTACCTATATGATTATTCTACATTGTAATATGGCTTAGTAAGCCATTTTGTGTCTTATTGATGTATTTGGGTAAGGATAAATCTTAGTAGTCTAAGTGCCGTAGATATAATAAATAAAAAGTTTGTATAATCGTGAAGTTGACAACGTCGTTGTCAACTCCACGATACTTTACTAGTTTAATTGATATGCCAAGAATCATACAAGTCAGTCATTGGAGTCAATTAGAGTTAGTTATAGTATCGGCTCTAGGAAGGATAAATTTAGTAATGATGTGGTCATTTGTAACCGACCAATGAAAAATACGAAGGGTCCTTTGTAACTGTCAAAGAATCTCTTTATATAGACAGAGATATAATTGCAAAAGATGAGAGTCGATATGTAGTAAGTTACGAGGGGAAGAGGAGAGACTAGTTAAAAGGATTGGGCTCTCTAGTTTTCAGCAGAGACCCTCGATATTATGTAATCGTTTGATTTTAATAAGTTATATTGTTTGGAGTCGATCTTCGCGTTTGTAGATTTCGTAGAAGTCTCTTGCTTTAGTATTTCCTACATATCGATTTCATAACTTTCCTTTTGAACGAATTATTCTTTGTTTATGTTTCGGTTCTTTTGTTGTAGAATATTACAGTGAAGTGTATCGGTTTTAGTGAAGAAAGAGTTGAACCATGAAATGAATCGTGTTTCTCTCTGTTGATAGTCAATCTTAACAGTCCATGTTAGTTTATCGAATTGGGTTTGCCCTATTGTTTGAGAAATGTAAATGCTCTGATTTCATTATGTAACGTTCTTGTGACAGTCCCGATTTGGGATGGTAAGAAACGGTTTTATTTTACAAGAGATTGATTTGATATATTAGTGGTCATTCCCGAACGTATTGAAACGGTTTCAAAGAACCGCTACACAAGTTTGTATCGGCTTCATGCGATGATACTGGATGGCGTTATCAAACAGTCATGCCGCGTGGAAACAAGGAAGTAACGTCTCCATGGTCGTCTTGGAGAAGAGACCGCGAAAGATTTTGTGGAATAGTATTCCTATTTGGAATAGACAGTGATATTGGACGCCAATCTTAAAGAGACCAATGAAGATAATCACATTTTCAGAACCGTGGAGATTTGGTTTTCAAAGAGAGAGAAAAGGTGGCAAACTTATATTCATGTGTATGTTCGTGGTGGATTCAATCCCGATCTGTGGTGAAGATTATCGAAAGATTGAAAGCCTCTAATCCCAGCTTATAAAAGGAAGACAGTCATAACATGCAGATTTGAATGAACCAACCATTCTCACTGCATCAGGTGGTATCAGAGCTCAGCAAAATCTTTTTGGGCTCGTGTGTGTTGGAAAATTGAGTTGCAGTTTTCATCGCCATGGAGAATGAAGGAGAAAGGAAAAGGAACAGTCAGCGTCATTCCATTTTCAGAACAAAGTGTAAGTGCAAAGGCAAGGTATGGAAAGTCATTGTGGATAGTGGTTCAATTGATAATCTTGTTTCTATTGAGATGGTTGAGAAGTTAGGTCTACAAAGGATAATGCATGCAGAACCTTACCGAGCTTTTGGTTTAGGTAAAGACCAGTGGTTTGATGTCTTAGAGAAGACTTATGTTCATTTCAAAATTGGGGATTACTATGATATAGTTGAATGTGATATAATGCCACTACGAGATTGTCATTTGATCTTAGGTAGGGCATGGCAATATGAAAATAACACTATGTATGATGCTCGCAAGAACACTTACACTATCATTAAGGATGGAGAGAATTTTGTGTTAACTCCATTGCTGGAAAAAGATGATCCGTCTTGGAAGGAGACAAGAAGTATGGGTCTAGTTGATAGAATTTTGTTTCCAGAGCATGAAGAACAAAAGGATGAAGCTAAGAAGGAAGGAGTGATTCAAGGTACAAAGGCATATGATGACAAAATAGATAAAGAAGAGGTAAACATTCCATTAAGAGGGCAAGGACAGAAAATGAATGCTGGTGTAGAGAATGAACAACAAGATGTTGTTGAACCTTACGAGGAAAATGTTCTTGCAGATGAAAGAGAGTTGGTGCAAGGTGTGGTTGAAGAAAATAGCATTTGCCCGGATGATGGGGTTGTTGACAAACATGACCAAGAAGGAAAAGACATCGTACAAGGATCGCATGCAAAGGAGTATGGAGTATTTATTGATCACCATGATGCCCTAGAGATATACAAACAAGAAGAATACCAGATTCTAGATCAAGTTGATGGGTATCTTTATACAGGTGATATGATGATTATGTATAATATATTTGTTACAGGATTCAAAGAATGTACCACTACAAATACCAAGAAGGGCATTCACTATGAAGATGGGAACCAACACGTTGTGTGGTGCGGCATCAACTTGGTCATTCTTATGATAACAACATTGCCTTCATGCAATTGGAAAACTAGGAAGAAGATCATGGCAATTCAGTGGGACTAGAATTTTTGTGTCCCCAAGAGTATGATGTAGGCGCATCACGAGACAGGAAGCATTTTGAAGATCCTGGAATATACATGGACCTATATGGTTATTCTACATTGTAATATGGCTTAGTAAGCCATTTTGTGTCTTATTGATGTATTTGGGTAAGGATAAATCTTAGTAGTCTAAGTGTCGTAGATATAATAAATAGAAGGTTCGTATAATCGTGAAGTTGACAACTTTGTTGTCAACTCCACAATACTTTACTAGTTTAATTGATATGCCAAGAATCATACAAGTCGGTCATTGGAGTCAGTTAGAGTTAGTTATAGTATCGATTCTAGGAAGGATAAATTTAGTAATGATGTGGTCATTTGTAACCGACCCATGAAGAATATGAAGGGTCCTTTGTAACTGTCAAAGAATCTCTTTGTATAGACAGAGATATAATTGCAAAAGATGAGAGTCGATATGTAGTAAGTTACGAGAGGAAGAGGAGAGACTGGTGAAAAGGATTGGGCTCTCTGGTTTTCAGCAGAGACCCTCGATATTATGCAATCGTTTGATTTTAATGAGTTATATTGTTTGGAGTCGATCTTCGAGTTTGCAGATTTCATAGAAGTCTCTTACTTTAGTATTTCCTACATATCGATTTCATAACTTTCCTTTTGAACGGATTATTGTATGTTTATGTTTCAGTTCTTTTGTTGTAGAATATTACAGTGAAGTGTATCGGTTTTATTGAAGAAAGAGTTTAACCATGAAATGAATCGTGTTTCTCTCTATTGATAGTTGATCTTAACAGTCCATGTTAGTTTATCGAATTGGGTTTTCCCTATTGTTTGAGAAATGTAAATGCTTTGATTTCATTATGTAACGGTCTTGTGACAGTCCCGATTTGGGATGGTAAGAAACGGTTTTATTTTACAATAGATTGATTTGATATATCAGTGGTCATTCCCGAACGTATTGAAACAGTTTCAAAGAACCGCTATACAAGTTTGTATCGGCTTCATGCAATGAAACTGGATGGCATTATCGAACAGTCATGCTGCGTGGAAACAAGGAAGTAACGTCTCCATGGCTATCATGGAGAAGAAACGGCGAAGGATTTTGTGGAATAGTATTCCTATTTGGAATAGACAGTGATATTGGACGCCAATCTTAAAGAGACCAATGAAGATAATCGCATTTTCAGAACCGTGGAGACTCGGTTTTCAAAGAGAGAGAAAAGGTGGCAAACTTATATTCATATGTGTATGTTCGTGGTGGATTCAATCCCGGTCTGTGGTGAAGATTATCGGAAGATTGAAAGCCTCTAATCCCAGTTTATAAAAGGAAGACAGTCATAACATGCAGATTTGAATGAACCAACCATTCTCACTGCATCACAAATTATGTCCTAAAACATTCTTGTGATCTGTCTTCAGTTGTGGAATATCAACTGGTACTCATATGTCTACCAGTTGGGTTTCTTTTGTTCATCCCCATTTTTTTTTGTTCTTTCTCCTCTTTGTAGTTTCAATTTAAAAGTACGAAAAAATCCTAATAAACCCCATCATATGAGGGAGCAACCCTTCTCAAACGCAAAGATAGATTGTTATTCCATAACGATATCTCCAACTGTTGGAATGGTTGTCATTGCTCTTTGGGCAAACCGAGTCAGTTTTGCAGAAACAATTGTCGTGATAGATTTGTTTACCAACAATAGTGTTAATCGAGGTTGGGTATATTTCAATTTAAAGGCTTGTTGGGTGTCCTCAACATCCCTCCTCACTTTCTTTATATTTTTATCCTTGCTTCTCCAATTTGTGCTATAATCATACCCTAATTGATTGACAAAACTCAATTTTAGGGGCCAATTATTTCTTTACTTGGATGCTCCAATAAACTACTCTTTAATTATGTAATTAATTAGTGGAAAATTACTTCATCTATTTTAATTTTTCGAGCATAAAACTTAACTTGTGGAACAAGTTTTGTATAAAGCATCTATTATGTCATTATTTTTTTAAACAAATTCAAATTCCAGATCTCAAGGACAATAACCCTTAATAGCATAAACTAGAGAACAAAACAACCTAAGTTTTGGAGTGGATTGAGGACAAATCCCTTAATGCCTCATTTTCACGAAGGCAAATTTGGTCAAGTAATTATTCTATATTTGCTGGGCAAATTGCTATATTGACACTACTACTTGGAGCAGAGCCCCAACTATACCAAACAATCTCCCAAAGGTTCAAGACACCTTCTCAACACCATATAGTCTAGGACTCTACTAGAGTTCCCAAAACCCACACATACAAGACTAGATTCAATTCCTAGTCTTCACTACCCTTAAGGAATTCATAAGCCACAACTAGAACCAAAATTCAGGGATGGAATGGGGGTTCTACAAGGTTAGACACCTTATTTACATGTATAAAAAAAAAACAAATCCCACACTTACTCAACTCTGAGACACAATTTGGAAACCTAAGCCTATATAGGGCTACAAGGAGCAAAATAGGATTATTGAAGGCAGCTTACATGGAATTCCACCAAGGCAAGTCTTGACCACCCTCAAATGCTTCAATCGACTAATGAACAACACCCTCCAAGCCAGGACTCTTGACCAATCTCCTAACTCCTGTTGTTCACAATTCTCTCCTAGGCGTAATTGAGCAATTAGGTCACTTTTCTAAAGCAAGTGCCTCAAGTTAGATTCACTTTCCAATCCTTCCAATTGGAACACTTGTGGGATGCCACCAAACTTCTAAATCCAAGGATTTAGGTCTTCAATCCACCCCTAGCCCAAGTTGTGCTTCAAAACCCAAATTTTGAATAGTCACATCTAGATGCCTGTCCAGAGGATTAATTGATTCCTCTCTCCATCGACTGTCTCCTGATCTAAGACCACAAAAGTATTAAAGTACATCCTCCCTCCTTTCTCTCCACCAAGGCTTAAATTTTTCCCATGGTGGAGTCTCTAGGAAAGAGGAATTTTGTCTCAAAACCCTAGTTAGGGC
>MU225467.1:608326-634752 GCA_018584345.1 Thuja plicata | reverse complement strand
ATCTAAGACCACAAAAGTATTAAAGTACATCCTCCCTCCTTTCTCTCCACCAAGGCTTAAATTTTTCCCATGGTGGAGTCTCTAGGAAAGAGGAATTTTGTCTCAAAACCCTAGTTAGGGCCTTCCTGTGACTAGTGGCTAATCAAAATTGGATAACTTTCGTTCCTCTGCACTTCAAGACTTCAAATCACTTGCAACATTCACATAATACACAGGAAAATTTTTTGGAATCCTTCAGTGGTGCATTGGGATTTGTACAAAAAACTTAATTTGTGGAACAAGTTATGTATAAAGCATCTATTATGTCATTTTAAAAAAAAAATCAAATTCCAGATCTCAAGGACAATAACCCTTAATGTCATAAACTAGAGAACAAAACAACCTAAGTTTTCAAGTGGATTGAGGACAAATCCCTTAATGCCTCATTTTCACGAAGGCAAATTTGGTCAAGTAATTATTCTGTATATGCTGGGCAAATTGCTATATCGGCACTACTACTTGGAGCAGAGCCCCAACTATACCAAACAATCTCCCAAAGGTTCAAGACACCTTCTCAACACCATATAGTCTAGGACTCTACTAGAGTTCCCAAAACCCACACATACAAGACTAGATTTAATTCCTAGTCTTCACTACCCTTAAGGAATTCATAAGCCACAACTAGAACCAAAATTCAGGGATGGAATGGGGGTTCTACAAGGTTAGACACCTTATTTAGATGTATAAAAAAAAAACAAATCCCACACTTACTCAACTCTGAGACACAATTTGGAAACCTAAGCCTATATAGGGCTACAAGGAGCAAAATAGGATTATTGAAGGTAGCTTACATGGAAGTCCACCAAGGCAAGTCTTGACCACCCTCAAATGCTTCAATCCACTAACCAACAACACCCTCCAAGCCAGGACTCTTGACCAATCTCCTAACAACTGTTGTTCACAATTCTCTCCTAGGCGTAATTGAGCAATTAGGTCACTTTTCTAAAGCAAGTGCCTCAAGTTTGATTCACTTTCCAATCCTTCCAATTGGAACACTTGTGGGATCACACCAAACTTCTAAATCCAAGGATTTAGGTCTTCAATCCACCCCTAGCCCAAGTTGTTCTTCAAAACCCAAATTCTGGATAGTCACATCTAGATGCTTGTCCAGAGGATTTAATGATTCCTCTCTCCATCGACTCCCTCCTGATCTAAGACCACAAAAGTATTAAAGTACATCTTCCCTCCTTTCTTCTAGGAAAGAGGAATTTTGTCTCGAAACCCTAGTTAGGGCCTTCCTGTGACCAATGGCTAATCACAATTGGATAACTTTCGTTCCTCTGCACTTCAAGACTTCAAACCACTTGCAACATTCACATAAGACATAGGACCAATTTTGGAATCCTTTAGTGGTGCATTGGGATCCGTACAAAAAACTTAATTTGTGGAACAAGTTTTGTATAAAGCATCTATTATGTCATTATTTTAAAAAAAAATTCAAATTCCAAATCTCAAGGACAATAACCCTTAATGGCATAAAATAGAGAACAAAATAACCTTAGTTTTGGAGTGGATTGAGGACAAATCCCTTAATGCCTCATTTTCATGAAGGCAAATTTGGTCAAGTAATTATTCTATATCTGCTGGGCAAATTGCTATATCGGCACTACTACTTGGAGCAGAGCCCCAACTATACCAAACAATCTCCCAAGGGTTCGAGACACCTTCTCAACACCATATAGTCTAGGACTCTACTAGAGTTCCCAAAACCCACACATACAAGACTAGATTCAATTCCTAGCCTTCATTACCCTTAAGGAATTCATAAGCCACAACTAGAACCAAAATTTAGGGATGGAATGGGGGTTCTACAAGGTTAGACACCTTATTTAGATGTATCAAAAAAAAAACAAATCCCACACTTACTCAACTCTGAGACACAATTTGGAAACCTAAGCCTATATAGGGCTACAAGGAGCAAAATAGGATTATTGAAGGCAACTTACATGGAAGTCCACCAAGGCTCTTGACCACCCTCAAATGCTTCAATCCACTAACCAACAACACCCTCCAAGTTAGGACTCTTGACCAATCTCCTAACTCCTGTTGTTCACAATTCTCTCCTAGGCATAATTGAGCAATTAGGTCACTTTTCTAAAGCAAGTGCCTCAAGTTCGATTCACTTTCCAATCCTTCCAATTGGAACACTTGTTGGATCACACCAAACTTCTAAATCCAAGGATTTAGGTCTTCAATCCACCCCTAGCCCAAGTTGTGCTTCAAAACTAAAATTCTGGATAGTCACATCTAGATGCCTGTCCAGAGGATTTAATGCTTCCTCTCTCCATCGACTGCCTCCTGATCTAAGACCACAAAAGTATTAAAGTACATCCTCCCTCCTTTCTCTCCACCAAGGCTTAAATTTTTCCCATGGTGGAGTCTCTAGGAAAGAGGAATTTTGTCTCAAAACCCTAGTTAGGGCCTTCCTATGACCAATGGCTAATCAAAATTGGATAACTTTCGTTCCTCTGCACTTCAAGACTTCAAACCACTTGCAACATTCACACAAGACGCGGGAACAACTTTTGGAATCCTTTAGTGGTGCATTGGGATCCATACAAAAAACTTAATTTGTGTAACAAGTTTTGTATAAAGCATCTATTATGTCATTATTTAAAAAAAAATTTAAATTCAAGATCTCAAGGACAATAACCCTTAATGGCATAAACTAGAGAACAAAAAAACATAAGTTTTGGAGTGGATTGAGGACAAATCCCTTAATGCCTCATTTTCACGAAGGCAAATTTGGTCAAGTAATTATTCTATATCTGCTGGGCAAATTGCTATATCGGCACTACTACTTGGAGTAGAGCCCCAAA
Organism: Thuja plicata; assembly: GCA_018584345.1. Classification (NCBI taxonomy): domain Eukaryota; kingdom Viridiplantae; phylum Streptophyta; class Pinopsida; order Cupressales; family Cupressaceae; genus Thuja; species Thuja plicata. Next base: position 631,894 of record MU225467.1, on the reverse strand, counting down.
CTATACCAAACAATCTCCCAAAGGTTCAAGACACCTTCTCAACACCATATAGTCTAGGACTCTACTAGAGTTCCCAAAACCCACACATACAAGACTAGATTCAATTCCTAGTCTTCACTACCCTTAAGGCATTCATATGCCACAACTAGAACCAAACAATTCAGGGATGGAATGGGGGTTCTACAAGGTTAGACACCTTATTTAGATGTATCAAAAAAAACAAATCCCACACTTACTCAACTTCTGAGACACAATTTGGACACCTAAGCCTATATAGGGCTACAAGGAGCAAAATAGGATTATTGAAGGCAGCTTACATAGAAGTCCACCATGGAAAGTCTTGACCACCCTCAAATGCTTCAATCCACTAACCAACAACACCCTCCAAGCTAGGAGTCTTGACCAATCTCCTAACTCCTGTTGTTCACAATTCTCTCCTAGGCGTAATTCAACAATTAGGTCACTTTTCCAAAGAAAGTGCCTCAAATTCGATTCATTTTCCAATCCTTCCAATTGGAATACTTGTGGGATCACACCAAACTTCTAAATCCAAGGATTTAGGTCTTCAATCCACCCCTAGCCCAAGTCGTGCTTCAAAATCCAAATTCTGGATAGTCACATCTAGATGTTTGTCCAAAGGTTTTAATGATTCCTCTCTCCATCAGCTCCCTCCTGATCTAAGACCACAAAAGTCTTAAAGTACATCCTCCCTCCTTTCTCTCCACCAAGGCTTAGATTTTTCCCAAGGTGGAGTCTTTGGGAAAGAGGAATTTTGTCTCGAAACGTTAGTTAGGGCCTTCCTGTGACCAGTGGCTAATCAAAATTGGATAACTTTCGTTCCTCTGCACTTCAAGACTTCAAACAACTTGCAACATTCACATAAGACACATGAACAACTTTTGGAATCCTTTAGTGGTGCATTGGGATCTGTATAGATCCCTACAACTCAAAAATACAGTTAAATTTGCAGAAAATAGTTGAATTTTATTGATTTCAATATCAAAACTTCACAATAGATTCACTCCAACCATGAAGTAAGGTTTTTCAACCTTTTCATACATCCCCCAAACAGTTCCAACAGTTCCAACCGACAAAAGTGGTTGTGAACATTGGGATTCAAAAGTTGCACTTTTTGGCAAGAAGTTGCATTATGCAACTTTGACAACATTTGACAACTTTTGTCTAATGTTACTAAACTTGCAAAGTTTTGTGTCTAGACTTCACAAAAGACTTTAGAAAGGTTATTTTAACATTTTCACCCTTCATTAAGTGTCCTAGACTATTCTAGCCTAATCTACCCAATATTGTCCAAGAATGACTAAGGTAGACAACTGGGTTTATAACATCACCTAGTGTCCCCTTGTCTTACAATTTGGACTTATTGATGACATTGGATCCTAGATCAAATCAATACCCAAACCCTTTGTTCTTGGGTCCACTGGTGTGCTTATGGTGGATGAATTTGGGGGTGCTCCTGCACCACTACTGCAAACACTGATTTACTGCACCCCATCTTGTTGAGATCTGCCCTTTTTTTAAGTCATAATTCCATTACAAATAATATAGATAATGGGTGAATTAGTATAATTTTACTTCTGCATTGATACTGTTCTGAATGAGGTTGAAAATTCTTTAATTAAATCGCTGGATGTTGTTTGAATTCAGAGACTCATCGCTGTTATAACTACACCCCCATTGCATTAATGTTAGCACCTGGGTAGGTCTGAATACTGGGTTGCTCGTTCTGTTATTGCTGCTGTTATCTTGAACTGTTTTCCCCAACTCGGGGTTTATGGCTACAGAAATTCCTAGATCTGATCACGGTGATTTTCTGATCTGAATTGTAGTTAATTCTAAATTTCCTTTAGCAGTTCCAGCCTATGTTTAAATTTAAATTTCGGTCCCATTATTGCTTATCTTAGCCATTGAAAATCTATAAAAATCAGCGTGGCAAAATACCTTGTTTTCAGCAAAATAAAAAAACCAAAAAAGTACATTAGTTAGCAACTTAGCCTTCTTTGCAGCTAGGTTTTGATTTTTGTACTTCAGTAAAAGTAAATTAGTCATAGTATTGATTTTTGTACTTCAGTAAAAGTAAATTAGTCATAGTATTGATTTTAGGATTTATTCTGCAGTCATTTCGAAAATGAAAAATCAAACCAAAAACAGATATATTTTTCAAAGGTTTAACAAGGGACATTACATTTTGACTGTCTTCTTGAATTTAAAATATCCAAACAACATTTAATTTATATATTCTAAAAGTAAATTAGTCGTAGTATTGATTTTAGTATATGTTCTGCAGTCATTTCAAAAATAAAAAATCAAACAAAAAATTCATATATTTGGAAGGTCTAACAAGAGACATTAAATTTTGACTGTCTTCTTCAATTTAAAATATCCAGACAACATTTAATTTATGTATAGCAGCTATTGGTGCCACGGTAGAATGGAAGCTAAAGATTGCTCAAGGGAGCAGAGTCAAATTTGAAATCAAGGGAAGAACCATCTTAGGCAGAGTCAGATTTCCATGGCTTAGCACTCGATGCTCATGGCAATTAGCTTGAGAACTATAAAATTGGTTTGGGACTCATCTAATGCTAGCTACCCTCCTTAACGTCTGCTCACATCTTTGCCAAATTCAAATGTTACTACATGGGAATATTACCATTTTTGGGAGAAAAAATTAAACATGTGTGGACAAAGGTTGTAGAAAAAGGGGCAAATCCAAGAAAAATAGAGAAATTCAGAAAAATAACAGAAACACAAAATAGGGGAGTCATTTCAGAAAAGCCCTATTTTGTCCCAACATGAAAAAGGTGGTTTGGGCTCTCAAGAGACTGCCGTAAATTGGGAAGTGTCTCCTACTGGAAGAAAAATTTAAAAATTTAATTCAAAGTTGCATAGACACGGATACGGATAGTATTGGGTACGGATATGGCCATTTTTTAAGACCCCTAATATGGATACGGTTGAATACGACATTAATAAAAAACATGTGCACACATATTTAACACAATTTTCTAAGTTATTAGAGGAGATTTTCATCACTTCAAAAGCAATATAGACACATAAATAATTGTAAGTTAATTTAACAATTTACAATATGCAAAAATAGTAGAGTTGCATTCGAAGATAACCCAAAAAATGGGTCGCTGAAATAGAAAAACATTTCATGTCTTTCTCATTCGGTGCAGGTTTTGTTTATACCAATTTTTTTAAAAAAATTGCATTAATGAAGATTTTGTAAATTAAATTTTGGAAGATGTACGTCAAATCTTAAAATAAATCAAATCACATAGTATTCGGTACAGTTGGAAAATCAAGTTTTTTAAGGCACACATGGGTACAATATTCGATGTGTATCCGGGCCGTTTCGGATACGTTTCCAAATTGGACACGGGGATACGCGTGCCCAAGGAGGGACAAAGGAGTTTCTGGCAACTCTGATTTAATGTCTGCAAACAGTGGAGATCCTGCATTTTGAATAGGAATGTATGTTAAACAAACCTTTCCAAGTATGAGAAACGCCTCACCACCAACTACAACAATCATGGAGGTGTATTCCCTCATTAATATGGCTTCTGCTACTAAATGTATCAATGTTTGAAACTTGTATTTATCAACTAAGACAATTGAATATATATTTTCATTTTTGTACAAACTATCATATGTAAATTCACTATGTGTACACAAAGAACAAAGTCCATTGACTGGATTTAAGTCTCGGTAACTATAATGGCTTTCTCTTTTCCTAAAATTTCTATTTAGTTTGCATTGTAGATCATTATTTGCTGCATAGTTGGTTTTACATCAATCTTACTGCTTGTTTGAACTAATCACGAGTGTGGTTGTTCAAGGTGTTCTGGCGTGGGATTCATGTTAACTTGGGTTTCCCTCCATGATTGCAACACCCATCAAGTGTAATACTAGGAAGTTGTACAGTTGAACTGGAATCTCACTCCAAGTAGCCTTGAAAATAATTGCTTCGCCATAGATAAAACAACAAGAAAGACTAATTTTTTTAGAAGAGAAAAAGCATATTATTGTTGAAATGTGAAATGTGAAATGTGAAATGTGAAATGTGAAATGAGAAATGTGAGATGTGAGATTTTCTTCTTTAAAGTAATCTCCCTACCCTTAGAATAGTAGGGGCGGGTGGGAGCCCCTACTATTTTAAGCGGTTTCGAAAAGCTTACCAAGGAAAATCACAATATAACCCCCCATGCCCCATTATAGTTCACCCCCTACTATTCTAAGGGGCCTTACCCTATGATTCCCCCCCCCACCCGGCCCTTTAATAGTAGGGGTTGCGGGGAGTCTAGTAAAGAGGGTGGGAGTATTCCCTCAGGTTATTGTAGTTGGTCCCACTGGCAGGGCTGTGCTGGGTTGGGCTGTGAGGAGAGAACGTTGGTTAGGGAGTAGGCCTTGCTATCCCCTAGGTGTTGGGGTAGGTGGTTAGGCGGTAGAACAGTTACCTCGTTCATGGGCTGAAGCATATGGGATGAAGCGCATGGAATGGATCCCCTACCATCCCCCCCACCACTAAGAGGATGAAGCATAGAATAGTAGGGCCTGCTAGATTATGGTGGCATGTTTCGTAAAGAATCTAGGCCCCTACAATTATTTGATTCGCCCCGCGGGGCCCTGTCTCATTCCATATGCGGGAAACGAAACTTCTCTATCGGGTTCTATCTGAACCCGGCCATCTAGATTCTATTGTGAAATGTGAAATGAATGAAATGTGAAATTTGAAATGGTTTGATGAAATATGAAATACATAAAATTTGTTGAAATGAACGAAATGTGAAATGTGAAAGGAATGAAATGTGAAATGTGAAATGTGAGGTCTTGTAGACCATCTATAAAAGGTACAATCAATCTCCTTTCAAAGATATCAGTTACTAGGATAGATATCCTCGGTAATTCGTTGATATAATCCTTTATGTTGCCTCGATGTTTGACTTGAGTGAGTTCTTTGAAGTGTAACTCAGGATCCTTATTGTCAAATCTCCCAATAAGCCTTTCTGTGAATTCTAGGTAGGAGGTGATTCTGGTTAATGAATCGATTTCACATTTCACATTTCACATTTCACATTTCACATTTCACATTTCGCATTTCGCATTTCACATTTCACATTTCACACGAACTCACGCAATCCACTGGAAGAAGGTATATAAATACGCCCTCTATGACAATTGAATATATATTTTCATTTTTGTACAAACTATCATATGTAAATTCATTGTGTACACAAAGAACAAAGTCCATTGACTGGATTTAAGTCTAGGTAACTATAATGGCTTTCTCTTTTCCTAAAATTTCTATTTAGTTTGCATTGTAGATCATTATTTGTTGCATAGTTGGTTTTACATCAATCTTACTACTTGTTTGAACTAATCATGAGTGTGGTTGTTCAAGGTGTCCTCACGTGGGATTCATGTTAACTTGGGTTTCCCTCCATGATTGCAACACCCATTAGGTGCAATACTAGGAAGGTGTCTAGTTGAGCTGGAATCTCACTCCAAGTAGCCTTGAAAAAAATTGCTACGCCATAGATAAAACAGGAAGCAAGACTAATTTTTTTAGAAGAGAAAAAGCATATTATTTTTGAAAAGATTTATATCAACACAAAAGGATGTTTTCTTTCATGCACATAGAAAATTTGAATGTGACAAAATATGCAAGAACAGAACATCTATTCTTCATTTATCATGGCTAGAAAATGAGTTGGGTGTCTTACATTGATCATGAGCAACTTAAATAAAGGACCCAAACCTTGTTGAACTACTAATCTTATGGTAACACTTATTCTTCATGAAAATGCATCTCACATTCTAAATTTTCACCTTTCCTCAATATGGGACACCTAAATTATGGCAGTCACTTGAAAGCATCAAAACACATTTGTAGCCTGCAACACCCTCTTTCCCTCTTCAAAGGGAGTCCCCTTCCTTTGCATGGAGCTCATCTTCCTCATACATGACTACAGATGATTATCAAACTAGGCGCAACATTGAAAACAAAGCAAAATTCTCTTTTTGCCCCCTACCTATTAATTTGTATAAGGGCAAAACTATTTTTTCTTAATGATTTCTCTCTTCTTGCATGCCTCCATTATAATCTAAATGTTCTTTCCTGGCTACTTTGATGTGTCTTTCTGATTGTACATGGCAAAAACAATTTTTGAAATAATATAATCCTGACATAAAGGAATTTGAAATCATCAAGGATGTGGATGGAAACTAAGGACAGTTATATTAAATGTTGCTCAAATGTCATAAATTCAAAAGGACTATCAAAATGTTATTTTCTTTTTCAGGACGTGAATAGATACCATATGACCTTTCGAAAAATGGCATCAGTTCCAGCACATTGCGAGGGCATAGTCTATCTGGAGAAACCATGAAAACCTCCAAAGTCACTTATCCACGAATGGTGTTAACCTGGCCTTGTGTAGGGCCACATAAGTTTCTCGCTAATTTTTTGTATCTTCAATAAATGTTGGAGAGATTTAGACCTCTCCTTTGTCACAATTGCTAATCTTTTGTCCTAATCTGACTACTGAGAGGGACAAAACCGTCATCTTAGATTACTTTCTACTAGTATATGATTTGATTCTCTTGCATTTTTTAAGATGTTCCTATTTAAATCCTTTGCGAGGAGGCACACTATTCATCACCATGTTAATGAGCTCTAAAGATAAAAAAACATTTACAGTTCAGTGTATTCCCCACTTTTGATTTGTCTATGTTTGTATTTCATCTCTAAGTGTCACTTTTCTCATTTTACATTTAAAGTATCACAATATCTTGTTTACTGTGTTTGCCTAAGACTGAACCTTCAACCGTAAACAAAAATCTCTATTTAAACATGAAATTCTGCTTCTGAAAAAAACTCAATATATTTTAAATAGCCGTGATTTTTTAAACAGTACATTTCATTTTTCAAAAGATCCAATTTTTAGCAGATTTAATAACTTTAGAAACTAAAAGTATAGCCTTGTAAAGAGTCCTAAGCAAACTAAGCAGTACTGTTGGCTAAAAGTTTTGTAAGTCACTATGACAACAACTTACAAAATTGTGACTTTAGGCAACGTCTCATGAGATTTCTTTCTCCTCTCCCTTCTTACCGTAGGTGCCTTCAATAGAGACCTAACTGAAATTAACAAAAGGGCGTTCCTTCTTAATCAATTCCTCTTTTTTCAGGAATGATTCATATGCAACAACAACTCTCCGATTTAACAAAAGGTATCTAATGCTATGTTAATATCAGTGGCTTGGGGGTTGACGTAAGAACAACTCCAAAGACAACAATCTACTTTATATTTTGTGGAATAAGTATAGGAACCCAAAGTCTCCTGTGATTATTCCGAATTAAGTTTCGAGTAAAATAACCAGTAGGGCACAAAGTCTCTTACTGGATATTCTCAAATGTAATAAAAACATTTACAACTGAAGCTGGAAGTCTTCAACTCTAAGTAATTGCAGCCACTACTAACTATACCAATCCTTCCTCTTGAAACACAAAGTCTTCAAGAAAATGAATCGAATGCTCAAATGATTTACACAAGATGAACAATAAGATGAATTAAAGATGATCAATCAATGCAACATAAGAATACATCAACTAACTTCAAGACTCACAACACAAAAACTGAGAATTATTGCTTCTTCTATTCAGTTCATAACTTTTGCACTAAGAAACACAAAGTTTTCAAGACACGAGTTCTTAGGATAGTCTTCTTGCCAAAACAAAAGATGAAAATGTACAGTGAGCTCACTCCTTTATATAGGTGAGGAGTAGTGGAAAAGGTGGAGAAATAAAGGGAAACCCATAACCACCTTTGACTTATTCAAAAGATTCTATTTGACTTATTCAATGTCACAAGGCCTAAAGCACTTGCAACTTGATTACATTAAACTACTATACAGGTACATGTTCCCCCATATTTACAATTTGTTCATGTTCTACATGTAATCTATCATAAAAACTACACCTATTCTATTAAAGCATATGAAAAGATGAGTGTCTGTGACACTCAGGAGCTATCTTCAGAGAGCATTTACAAAAGCTCCGAATCTCCTGAGACTCATGTACAAACTGCTGGATCCGGTGCACCTGTATGCTATGTGATGCCAGCTGTTCTACAAACTGTACCTACACACCTGGAAATGACCTTGTTGTACTCCCCAATGTTCTTCTGAAGATGGCTTAACAAAACTTTATAGCTTGTCAATTTATCAATCGTGCTAATATCAAAGCTATTCGCCTCAAGTTCTAGGTGAATAACTCTCGTGAACTCTATTATAATAGCTTATTCCTCAATCAGTTCACCATATTCAGCAATTACTCTGCATGTCAGTTCTTAAAAACCATCACTAATCATGCATTCTTGTTCACTGCATAAGCCTACAACTATTTTTATCTCTATCACTAATCCATGAATGACCTCTATTTGTTGATCATCAAGTCTGAGAGCTCGTAGTAAATATCCAAAGAGGAAATGACTCCGTACTCACACAATGCATCTAGATCAATGTCCGACATAGTTTTCCACACAATCAAACTCTCCTCCGACACCTTCAATTGTTGATTGAATGATGTAAGGAGCTCATTCAAACTTGTCACAGTCTCCTTGGCATGTCTCAATACCGTGTATGCATCTCGAGTCACCTGCACACCCTGTGATTCCAAGCGACCGCTCAAGCTGCTTGGTGTATCTTTTAGACTCTTTTGGGAGAGATGAGAAGATGAGATAAACTCGTTGTGAGGAGTTGTTCATCTTCTCAATTGTTTCCAGAGCGCATGCATTTTGTTGCTTCAACTGATTCTTTTTGTCCCATAGTTTTTCATTCCTTCCAGTAAGCAGAGAAACTGCATCCTGTGCATCTTGCTGACACCCCAACCATGTTTGTTTACCAAGTTCAACTTTGGTGAACTTATAGTCAGTGACCTAAAGTTCTTCAGTCCGTTTATCAACAAGTGGCTTAGCAACCTCAACATATTTAATTTCATGTTTATCAACCATAACTTTGGAAACCATTTTTGCTTTCTTGTTCCTCAGATTCTTAGCCTTGTCGTGCTGACTGAAATCAAATTCTTCAGGAGGAACTGTAATGTCCCCATTTTTAGCAGGGTCATTGAATGGATGGTGCCAAGTCATTATTGCGATCCTCGTGGTCTAGCGAGGTGTTTAGAGGGTCATTGGTGTAAACTTACTATTTATAGTAAGTCATTGGATAGTTCCGATGAGCTCAGATGAGTTAGAGGAGTGAATGATGGTCTCAGTTTTCATTTTTGGCTTCCGGTTTGGGCTCCAAGAATCTTGGAGAGAGCGTCTATTTTTAGTAATTCACCCTGTCAGCTTCGTTCATCATCTTTTATCATCATAATCACTCCAGCGCAGACAAATCTCGATTCTAATGCTTCTTCAGTTGTTTTCGCAAGATGAGTGAATTATTATTATTATTTAATTAAATTTGCTAAGGTTGTCATTATTGTGGGTATTATATGTTGGGCACCTTAGTGTTATAGCTCGTTGAAACCAGGATGAAAAGTTTTAAATCTTGGGCACAAGAAACAGGGACCTTGCGTGTCATAATTTCATGATATTGATGAAAAGGTCATTTTTGGAGCCAAATGAGTTAATAAATTATATTACTCAATATGTGCCTAAGTATAAAAGTGCTTCAAGTGAAAAGTGTGTGAGAGAAGACACTTTTTAATTATAAAAGCAATAGACAAGGCATTCATTCATCATCGATTGATTATATTATATTTGGTTTGTTTTCTCTAAAGAGAAGTTTCTGATCTGTGCCCTTGCTGAAGTATAAGGGTCAAATTGGCTTCTAGAAGACTGATTCTTCTGAAGTTAATATCTTATTGGTTGTTGAAGTATAACCAATCCTTCTTCTTCCATACTGTCTGCCTATTACTAGAGGAAGAAGTAATTCTGAAATTGTTCATGCACACTGAGGGTGCGAATTTATTTGGGAGAGTGATTCATGTCTGCTAGAATGGCATCATCGAATTATCAATTTGATTGAAGGGTTTATGCTTAGAGAGATATCGCTGATCCAATTGGTGGAAGCTACCAACACCACGGTTGAGAGAGAAGTCTGCACAATCTCAGTGGTGACATTTTGTTAAGGGCTGTGTGTAGAAGTCTGAGACTGTCGCGTGGAGTAAATTAACGTGGATGCCATCAGTTGCACATTTGACGTAGGGTGCTGCTCAAGACTCTTCACTGATTCTATGGTATTAATAAGACATCAAATGGTATGTTAAATTTGCTTCATACAGTCTTTCCATTTGATCTTTAGCAATTGAATGGTATTTCCAGAATTCTGAAAATAGCAAAAGATTGTTGCTTATTTGTAACGCTTTATGTATGGAGAAGCTCTTGTTATTAAAAAATACAAAAGAGGTATATTCTGATTTATCAAAGTGAGTAGATTGGTTATTGGTGAGAAGTGCATGTGAATCTGGAATTTAGGAAAAGAGCCTGGCAGTTAGTAACACATGTTATTTCTCTCCTGCAAACATTGTATGAAAACATTTCTATTGAAGCAAATGACATGAATAAAAACAAACATTTACAAATTCATCAAAGATTGGCAAATTGGCAATAGCATTTCAGTTTAGACCAAGTTGGGTTCATTACAGTGGTATCAGAGCGGTTTCCTGCCACCCTGTGGTGTAGGAAATTTATTATTTATGCAGATCTGCTATTATATTTAGAGTGATCAGCACTCTCACATATTTTGAGCAATGGATAGATACAGGCGGCTTAGCTCTGAGAGCCGGCACAGCAGTGCAAGAAAATGTAATAAAATAAATACATTAATGGAGAGTATGTAAAGAGTTAGGCTTCATCAGCAGAGGATGGCGGCAAGACTATCAGATCCAGAGATAGTAGATAGGGTAGGCAAGATATATGGTTTCTGCCTTCAGTAGGCCGGCATTGAGATCGCAAGGTAGGAGGCTTGAGTTTCCCTGACAGGTGTCCGAGATGGAGATGTACCAGTATGTATGACACCTACTCATGGATCTGATGATAGGCACTCCACACATATACATGTGAACATGTCAGTACCAATGGTAGACTGCAGTACTGAGCTTCAGCATGTTGAGGCTTCCCGAGTTGTTGCTGCAGTTGGTGCAGAGACAGTTGATATAAGAGTTGTCTCTGATGGTCCAGATTCTCTCGAGGAGGGAATTGTTATTGGAGATTTATATGTCAGTGGTCATAGTGTAGCTCCAGAGCGAGAGGCAATACCTCTCTTAGGTGGGATAGGTGAGAGCATGGAGCTACCTTGTTGTGGTATTGATGAGTAGGGTGTTACAGCTGAGTCGGTAGATGTCGGTTCATGTTCGGGAGTTATTGATTCACATCTTGACATTGATTCATATGTGCAGATTCAGGAGATGGCAGTTGAGCATCTATTAGGGGATGTAGATGCAGTGAGTATGGACACTTCTGATGATATAGGCTGCATGGGGTATGACATTCCTTATCAGATATTGGGCGATGACTCTGAGGTGCTTTTGGATGGGTCCCAGGATTAGGACTCACAGGGACTCTCTGTTATTGGCGATACTACTAGGGTTTTCGCTTCTTCTTTTGAGGTGTTGGTTGAGGTACTGACGAGTTGTATCGCAGTTGCAGATATGTGCAAGGACAGTAGCACACATGGGGCAAGCAGTTTTGATTCTGTCTCCTATCACAGTGTAGTTAGTGGGACAGAGAACTTGCATAGGAGGCAGGGCTTACAAAGGCATCATGTTTCTAGTCAGCTGAAGGTGAATGACAGAGACATCTCTTCAGTTGTTGAGCATTTTGATGCGATTCATCAGATGTTAGCCGCATCTGGTTGGGGTGCTCCTATGTCAGATGAGCACGGTGATAGTAGCCTTTCCCTAGCACATGTTCATGCGCTTCGAGAGGCTGTCAGGGTCTTGAAGCATAATTATACATAGTTAGTTGCTGACAGGGATTACCTTCTGGAGTGGGGCAGTACCTGTTATGAGACATTGTTAGGGAAAGAGGAGGTGGTGGTTGAGCTTACCCAAGAGCTTGAGGTGACTGTGGACTCATTGCAGTGTACCCAGTTGGCTTTCCAGGAGTCACAGTCACGATTGGAGGAGGTGACTGTAGAGTTGGACCATGTTCGGTCCACACCAACCCTAGACCCAATTCAGTTACACATTGAGGTGGTTGGTGGTGAGTTTGCTTCTACGGTTGGAGATGTGGCATGTGATGATGTGGCTGACACATCCGTCCGAGTTATGGGTGCAGTAGGTATAGAGGAGGTGAGGGCATCAGTGGGGACGAACTCTCATGGTGAGTTGCTTCCTACTGCTAGAAGTGAATCTATTACCACATTTCATACAGCTGGTGGTAGTAGACAGTTGGCAGTGCCACATTCGCAGGAGGATCAGTTGTGGGTTGCAGGGGAGCAGGTTGATGCTTCCACGTATAATTTTTACCGCACTGAGTCATTCATGGAGTATCTACTTGAGAGTGTAGATTTGCAGGGGAGGTTGTACCGAGTATCTAAGGGTACTCTCATTAGAGGCTCTTGTGCTATACGACGTTTGGTGGGGAAGATTGTAGATACCTTAGCTACAATGCTTCCCAATAGGGATTTTGTGGTTGGGTTTGCTGAGAGGGTTGCCCAGGATCCTACCTAGCCTGCAGTTAGATAGAGTCAGAGATTGGAGCCATCTCCTGATTCCCAGTTTGGTAGTGATGAGCCATTGACGGAGATTGGGGCTTTCTATCGGCATTATACTAATGAGGTGTGCTCATCATTCTTCTTTCGACCCACAGGGAGAGAATTTGTTTTTTCATTATGGTGGGTTGGCTCCAGTTTCATACGATCCATTGTGGGATGGGTTAGTACCATCTTTTGTAGATGGGATCAGTAGCTGCAAGTTATATCACTTGCAATATCTTCATGCCTAGGTCGGTTTTGCCGAGTTTGGATTTGGTGGTAGTGACTCAGGTACCTATGCTTGTTATCATATCCACAGTGTGGTTGGGTGTGAGTGTCAATTAGACAGGGACGCGAGGATTCACAAAGTTGGTGTTTTAGTTGGGTGTGCAAGCGGAGTTTAGTGTGTATGTGATCTGAGTCACCCATACATCTTGGTTTTTGATGATCCTGAGATTCATTTCTCGTGGGATCCAAGCAGAGATAGATTCAGTATGGGAGTGTGGGTGAGTGATTGTTATGAATCATTTTATAGAGTTATTCCATCTATTTTTCAGAGGATGCTACAGGATCCTGCACTTTGCGCCAGAGGCATGGCTTACAATTTTCCGTGGGATCCAGGTGGATTGTGATGTTTCTTGTTCCTGTGATTGCTTGGGGACAAGCAATCTTGGGGAGGAAGGACTGTAATGTTCCCATTTTTAGCAGGGTCATTGAATGGATGGTGCCAGGTCATTATTGCGATCCTCATGGTCTGGCGAGATGTTTAGAGGGTCATTGGTGTGAAATTACTATTTATAGTAAGTCAATGGATAGTTCCAATGAGCCAAGATGAGTTAGAGGAGTGAATGATGCTCTCAGTTTTCATTTTTGGCTTCCGGTTTGGGCTCGAAGAATCTTGGAGAGGGCGTCTATTTTTAGTAAGTCACCCCGTTAGGTTCGTTCATCATCTTTTATCATCAAAATCACTCTAGTGCAGACAAATTTTGATTCTAATGCTTCTTCAGTTGTTTTCACAAGACGGGTGAATTATTATTATTATTTAATTAAATTTGCTAAGGTTGCCATTATTGTGGGTATTATATGTTGGACACCTTAGTGTTATAGCTCGTTGCAATTGGGATGAAAAGTTTTAAATCTTGGGCACAAGAAACAGGGATCTTGCGTGTCATAATTTCATGATATTGATGAAAAGGTCATTTTTGGAGCCAATTGAGTTAATAAATTATATTACTCAATATGTGCCTAAGTATAAAAGTGCTTCAAGTGAAAAGTGTGTGAGAGAAGACACTTTTTAATTATAAAAGCAATAGGCAAGGCATTCATTCATCATCGATTGATTATATTATATTTGGTTTGTTTTCTCTGAAAAGTTTTTGATTTGTGCCCTTGCTGAAGTATAAGGGTCAAATTGGCTTCTAGAAGACTGATTCTTCTGAAGTTAATGCCTTATTGGTTGCTGAAGTATAACCAATCTTTCTTCTTCCATACTGTCTGCCTGTTACTAGAGGAAGAAGTGATTCTGAAATTGTTCATGCACACTAAGGGTGCGAATTTATTTGGGAGAGTGATTCATGTCTGCTGGAATGGCATCATCGAATTATCAATTTGATTGACGGGTCTATGCTTAGTGAGATATCGCTAATCCAATTGGTGGAAGCTACCAACACCACGGTTGAGAGAGAAGTCTGCACAATCTCAGTGGTGACATTTTGTTAAAGGCTGTGTGTAGAAGTCTGAGGCTACCGCATGGAGTGGAGGAGTAAATTAACATGGATTCCATTAGCTGCAGATTTGATGTAGGGTGCTGATCAAGACTCTTCACTGATTCTATGTTATTAATAAGACATCAAAGGGTATGTTAAATTTGCTTCATATAGTCTTTCCATTTGATCTTTAGCAATTGAACGGTATTTCCAGAATTCTAAAAATAGCAAAAGATTGTTGCTTATTTGTAATGCTTTATATATGGAGAAGCTCTTGTTATTAAAAAATAAAAAAGAGGTATATTCTGATTTATCAAAGTGAGTAGATTGGTTATTGGTGAGAAGTGCATGTGAATCTGGAATTTAGCAAAAGAACCTGGCAGTTAGTAACACATGTTATTTCTCTCCTGCAAACATTGTATGAAAACATTATTATTGAAGCAAATCACATGAATAAAAACAAACATTTACAAATTCATCAAAGATTGGCGAATTGGCAATAGCATTACAGTTTGGACCAAGTTGGGTTCATTACAGGAACTTCCTGTTTCTTCGTATTTTGAGTGATAGAACTCAACCATGGAGGTAAAGAGAAAGATGGCTAAGATGTTGAAGTAATAATCATGGTAGTCATCGATCCCACCCGTGCGACAATAATGACTAAAGCAGGAGTCTCGGTCTTAAATGCTACTGGTGTTGAGCTACCCCGTGAAAACTCGGCCATGAATTGCTCAAATTGTGCAGCTCAAATGTCAAGCAGTGTCATAAGGTGCATCAAACATAGAAGGAAAAGTAGAGTATGCATCAAATACATTCTCTAGGCTGCCATAGTGATCCTTTGAGGCATTTGCTGGAGCAACTAAAGAGATAGGCATAGCAGGCATGATCAAAGGAGAATCCACTGGAGGTACGTGCACGGCGGAGAAAGAGTCCACATTTGTATCGAGCGGAGACATAGGAGCTTCATCTGATTCAAGTTTTGAATCAAGTTCTGTAGGTATTACTTCCACTTTTTGAGGCTGAGATACTGTTGGAGTGATAGTATCAGGTAGCTCCTCTTCACAATCAGACAACTGAATTATTTCAGATTCCACCTCTTCATTTTCTAACCTTGATTTTTGAAGCTGATGGATCATTCTTAACTTTCCCTCTGATTTCAGACCTAAATCCAATCGGACCAGCAGGATCAAAGCCCTTTCTTGACTTGATTTTAATGCATTTCAAGCCCCTCCTTTTTAACCAGACGTTGGTGTTAAGGCTTAAAATTTGCACCTTGTTAAACTACGCAAGTTCAACAATTTTTCCTAACATGGGATTCATTTCTGCATCCTATTTGATGATCACTTATAGCTCCTAAAAACATAACCAAACTTTGATAAGGAAAAGGGGAAAGAGATTACTTGAAATGAACCTAAGATTGAAATTTAAACTACTGAACCAAGTGATTCACCAAAGAGAAAGAGAACTAGGTTGATAATGATGATTTCTGAAAATAGTAAACTCTACCTCAACGAATAAAACACTTTTGTTCTATATAGTTCTGCATAAATATTTCATAAAGAGGTCCTTAATAGAATTAACAAGGAAGGAAAATCTTCACAAGAAAACCCTATGAATTCTTTGGACACAAATTACAACCTGCAAACAAAATACATTCCTGCAACAAGGTAATAGCTAAGACAGAAAATAACAAGGAGTGATCAACTAACTTACTATTCTTATCAATCATGCACTTGACACAAAGTCACAGAAAGAAAGAAGGCTTGAACTTCAATAGAATACTGCTGCTCCAAAATGTTGTCACTATAAATTCAGTCTCCAAAATGAGTTACAAACTTCTGCATAAAACTGCTAAGGACAAGAGAATGTCACAAAATCCTTCCTCTGCACAATCAGAACTAACTCTATGTTGTCCTCAATTTTGAGATCACAAAATTGTGGCAACCCTACGGAATTTTCTTGTCAATTCATAGTAGTATCCTCTATGATTTAAACGTTCTGAATAGAGTGTTAATAGAGATAATTCGTCATCTCTGAAGAGTTCTTTGTAAACACATGTTTCATGCATTATTAAGTCCTTTTCTTTGTTTTGCTCTTTCTTATTTTGTGTTTTGTCCTTAAATTACCTTTGAGTCGATAGCCCTTTGAAATACGCTCGTTTCGAGCTAACTTAGTCATCAAACGGATTAGTACAACTCAAGTTATGATGTAAAAGGTGGGGTTTTTCAAGCTGACTGTATATTCTTTAAAAATCCTTAAAAGGTGGGGTTTTCGAAGTCAATTACACGAGTTGGAATTATATTTAAAATATTAACTGGATTTTGTAGTCTATTTTCAAATTTCAACTCATTCTGAGTTGATTCGACTATAATTTTTAATATTTTATTGAAATTAGCTTAAAATAGTCTGATTTCATTTAAATACTATAGTTATATATTAAATTAAATCAGAATTCAAGCTTAATTATTAAAAGGTGCGGTTTTTACTTCTCATTGCATTTCATCCTTACACAAAACATATTTGAAAACCCACCCCTTTGTCTTTCTCCATGTTAAATACGTTGTTTTTAAACTTCAACTGCATATCTATTCTAAGTATTATCATATGTGCAGTTGAATCTTTAAAACAACGTATTTAATCCTTCTTCACATGTAAATGCATTCATAAAGTGCGTTTTCACTTTTTTTATTTCTTTTTTCCCCTTAAGACGTCGAATTTAGGAGCCATTGCATATACTTTTAGTTGTGCAAATACACTTTAATAACAACTTTTTTAAAGAGTCTCCAAGGGGCATCGAATTTTAAAGGCAAATCATATGTATTTTAAAAACATCTGCAAATGCACTTTAAAAACAACGTTTTTAAAAAGTCCTTCCCATAACGTCAATTTCGAGAGGGATTACATGTGTTAAAGGTGCATGTGTTTTGAACTTTCCTTTACTTCTTCCCAAGGCGTCGATTTTGGGGCCCATTGCATATGGCGTTTGAATGGAAAAGCATATGTAAATACACTTCAAAAATAGCATTTTTAAAGTGTTTTCAAGGCGTCATTTTTTAAGAAGCAAACACATACTATCAAATGTGTTAAACTTCCTTTGCCTTCCCATAACATCGTTTTCAATAGCCATTTGCATATGCGTTTTGAAACCTATGTAAATGTTTCTTTCAAACAACATTTTTAATCGCTTCTTTTGGGCCTCGTTTTTAATAGACATTACATATGTTTCTCATGCGTTTTTAATGCATGTTTTGACTATTTCTCCAAAGGCGTCGATTTGGAGAGTCATTACATATGCATTTTAAAGAAGGAAACACATGCAAACAGCTCCAAACAGTCCGCCTTTCTCAGCAATAATCCGGTTGGGAAGAAGATTTGGGCATTTTTTTCATCATTTTCTCAGCTTGCAAACTAATTTTGGTACGTTTTCTTGTTTTTCTATGGATTTATTTTGTTGTTTTGGCTGAGATTTTTGCCCTAGACGCCATTTTTCTTCCTCATTGCATATACAAGGAAATGGTCGAAATGGTTGCTATTTCTTGGCATTTTATCTCTCTTTCTTTCCCACTTGGCTGTATATGCATGTTGACCGTAAAAAATTTGAGGAAAGAGACTAGGAATACGATCTATATATACTCTTCATAACCAATCTTTCTTAAATCTGAAAATCTATTGAATTTGTTTCAGATTTAGCTCAAGATTTTGAGAGATTTCATCTTGAGGTTTGAGGTAATTTCTTCCTAAGTCTTTCCTTTGTTTTCTCTTCCTAGGTTATTTAACATATATGTAAAGCTTTCATTTCTGATTTACATGTAATTAAATCTATGTTTCTTCTACTTCTACCTTATATTCTCAAGATGCATATGCAAAAACTTCATTTTACTTGCGTATGCAGTCGGGTTTAAAAACCCCGTTCTATGGTGAAAAAGATAAAACAAATCCAATGCAAGTCCATACATGGACTATTTTCCAAATGTCCACTTGCATAAGTTGCTGTCCCTATCGCTGCCATATGACGTAAAACTCATAATGGTGGTTAATCCAAGCACATCATAATACACTGCACAGGCCAGGTGTGGGGATTTCTTCACGAAACCCACTAAAGATTGGAGGGTACTCCATAGATACAGTCCCAAAGGCTAAGAACATGGAGTATGAACTTCAAAGGATCACTTTGAAAAGATTCATGGCAAGAAGTCATTTCGACTGGTGAGGGATTAATGATAAAATGAAGAGGCAATTTGTACATGTGTACAAACTGAAAGATGTATGGATTGATCTTCGCACCGAAGCAGACATACGAAGAATGGATTACTGTCGCTTGTCTATCAAGCAAATTATTGACTTCAATCTTGCAGACATTCCTCAGGGGGTTGAAGATGATGGTGATTTCCTCGATCCTGACTACACTCATAATCATGTTGAAGACTTGCCTATTTTATCTCCTTCGTCAGAAAAGAGACCGTTTCTGTATGGGATTGCTTCCAGTCCATTCTTGCAAATACCAACATTTGGTTAAAAAGGAGGGGATTGAAAAGCATCAAAATAAGGTCAGGAAAGGACTTTGATCATGGTGGCCCAATTGGTAAGAGATCTGAGATTAAAGGTTAAGGCTAAAGATGGCTCCTCTTCTTCAGCGGTTGATCCTATTATTCCTGTCATGCCTATTCTTCCTAAGCTTACAATCAAGGGAAGCAAAGACACTAGAAGAATTCTTGAGGTGAAAAGCATAGAACCCGAAAGGGTTCAAGTAGTATCTAGTGATGATGAGATGCCTGATTCACCTAAGGTAACGTCACTTGATGTATTTCCTCCTGTAGACAATTTAGTTGCTACAGTGGTTCCTGATTCAGCACCAGCATCAGACGAATCTCCTGAGTCACCTTTGGGTATAGCAGCAGATGAATTCAAAACAGAGCAGGCTCCTCCTATGGATTCAATTTTGGTGACACTTGCCTTGCCTATCTCATCAGTAGACCCTATTGTTATTGCTGAGGACTCTTATCATAGTTTGAGAGTGTATTTGATACATACTCTATGACTATTCCTTCTATAGTTGTTTCTTCCGTAACGACGCTTGATATTGTTCATGTGCAATTGGAGCAGTTTATGTCAAAATTCACTCATAGGAGCTCTCCTCCCATGGCAATTTTAATAGAGGCTCCTTCTCTTATGGCTGCAATTGCTTAGGACAATCCAGTTACTACTCTATCCATCACATCATCGGCAACAGCTTCTTTTTCTTTACCTCCTTGGCTCAGTGCCATAACTCAGAAGAGGAAGAAAGAAGAGATTCCACTGGAGGATTTTTGTTTCAAATAGGTTTCCAAGCCCAAAGCTCCAAAGAATAAGAAGGCCAAAACAGTGTCAAGAATCATTGTGGAGGATAAAGCCAAGTACACTGAGATTGCCAAACCTTTGTTCGATAAATCTACAGGAGATGGGCAGCCTTCAGATTATAAAATCACAAAGATCGAACTGGGTAAGCAGACATGTTTGAGTTGTCAACAAGATGCTCAGGATGCTGTTGCCCAACTTACACAGAGGAATGATAGGCTATGGGAGAAAAGGAACAAGTTGAAAGAGGAGAATGCACGCCTCCTTGAGGTCATAGATATGATGAATAATTCTCAGAATGCTGCTCCTATCTTGGTGTCATGCCCTGAAGGTTATGAGGATTGTCGTAAGAAGGCAAAAGAAGTTAATGAATGGTGTGCACAAGTGGAAATGCAAGGTATGCAAGTGATCAAAGACTCATACAAAGTCTTAAGGCATGTGCGATTAACCATCAATGAGATAAGGGAACTTATCTCATCTTTTTATCAACAGCTGAAAGTCTTAAATGAAGATTTGAATGTTTGGAAAACCATGCAAGAATGTGATCTCAAGAAGTTGTGCCAGTCTGAAGTTATATCTTCTGTGGACGCATATTTCGAGTCTCTTGATTTAATGATCAATAAGGAAAGAGTCTTGAATAAATTAGTCACAGATTTGCAAACAGTACTGAACTCATGGAATGAACAAGAAGGTCGGATAATAAAGGATTTCTGTAAATTGTCTTGTGAAGTTACTACTAAAGATGGTGAGCTGATTGAAGAAGAAGTTGTAATGACAAGGTTCTTTGAAATGATTCATTTTCATTTAGATGCGGAAGATTTCAGTCCCACTGTTCTTAATTGGTTCATGGAATGCAAGATGTCCTTGAATCAGCTTCAAAGTCAAGTAACTAGTTATACTAAATCTCGTGTTTTGCGCCAGGTTACTATGGTTGCTCAGCATACAGGTGCACCTGATCCAGTTATGATACATGAGTCTCTTCACAAGTTCGAGGCTTATGTAAATACCCTCTGATGCTGCTTTCTAACTGTTTAGGCACTTTTTCTGTTGTTTTGTAGAATGTTTTGACAGATTACATGTAGTACATGTGATAATTGTAAATACGGGAAAACATATTCCTGTATATCAAAGTTGTGTAATCACGTTGCAAGTGCTTTAAGCCTTGTAACATTTTGAATAATTCAAAATTAGTTAGGGTTAAGTTTTGAATAAGTCAAAGTGGTTAAGGGTTTCCCCTTTTCTCTCCACATTTCTCTCTTCTATTTTCCTATATAAAGGAGAGAGTTCATTGTAATATTTTCATCTTTTGTGTTGGGAAAGAAAGCTAAAGGCAATTCTCTGTATTCTGAAAACTTTGAGTTTCATTGTGCAAAGTTGAGCATTTGAATAAAGGAACAAGAATTGGCAAACTTTGTGTTGTTGGTTTTGAAAATTAATGAGTGTGTTCTTATGTCTCATTGGCTAATCCTTTCTCCAATTAATAGTTATCTTCCATATATCATTTGAGCGTTTTAATCCAAGTTTTCTAAAGACTTTGTGCTTCAGGAAATCGAGGTTACTATAGAAACTAGTAGCCGATATACTCCAAGGACTGAAGACTTTGAGCCTCAGTATTGGACAATATATTAGAGTACTTATTTGAGGTGAGGACAGGAGAATTTGAGCTCATTATATCACTTCGTCTTTAGATAAATCAACTACTGCCTCATTTGATTGTTCTTAAGTCAATCATCGAGTCACCGGTATTACTGTTGCAAGGTGAACTGTATGTGTTCAGTTCAGTTTCACTTGAAGCCACCTGCGGTAAGAAGGGAGCCTCCCCTATTGCTGAGAGGAGAGAGAAATCTCACATACTGCTGCCTAAAACACACGTTTTGCAAGTTGTAGTCTTAGTGACTTGCAAAATATTTAGTCAAAACTCTAAAAAGAGTGCTCAAAAACACTAGGTACACAACCCCTTGGGTAGGGTGCAACGATAAAGCCCTAAAAATAGGACCTAAAACTCCCTCCAAAAAGTACCAATAGACTGAAAAAGTTTAACTAAGGCATTAACCATCTATGTGACTCATCCAAACAACCCCAGAAATGCTCCAACTTGCCATAATTGTGTAAGAACCCCTGTTTGGTTTCTTCTAAAATTTTTGCAAACAAAACACCTTTACAATTTTCTTAACCAGCTGCGGTTAGATATTGCCAACACTCAGAGGATTGGGAATTGGAGCTGGTTTCGAATTCTATACCAAATGTTTAAGTGCCATTCTAAATTTGGGGTTCAACATAACTGAAGCAATGTTTTTTTTATTTTCCAGATTTCCAAAGGATAAATGCATTGCAAAGAACTAATTTACTGGAATTGCAGCTCACACATATTTAATCATAAACATAATAATGTGCAAAAACAAATAAACTGAGTATTGATTTTTCCAACCAGATTATCACAATATATCCAACTAATCATGCATGTAAGAAAACTGTCTTGTGCACCTGAGTTACGGTATCTTCAGACCCCTATACTAGTCGGGCTTGCAAGGGAAATGTGTTTGCACTGTCGCTGGACTGCTGTGGTTATGGATGATACCAGTCGGCTGCTTATCGCTCCCCACCAGACTATCCACCCTGCTTGTCTTGACCCGCTCTCTCAACTTCCCATGAGTCACTGTGTCTGTGGAAGAGAAGTCGGTCTCAAATGATGGCCGTAGTTTAAGATGCCCAGGTTACTATCCGCGCGACTGTGCCAGCTTCAACAACTTGGGATTACGCCTCCACACGGCTCTCCCTTAGACAAGGTCCTCCACTATAATCCCGCATGGCCACTAAGATGGCTGCAACTGACCACTAAGAAGCTAGCCGTGTCAACTGAGTTCGGGGAAATCTATGGTGATTCTCGGTCTTCTGCAATCCTGTAGATGTCGATAAACTCCCTTCTATCACTGTATCGGTTGATGCATGTTCCAGAATAATCAATTGGTGCTTTCATAAACAACAGTTGGAGTTAATGACGTTATCCATCCTCTATCTTTTATCTCTGCAATCAAGTTCTCTTATACCCAAACGCAGCTGGGTGGTTAATGGAGAAAAATGGATTCTCTTCAATACTGGGCAGGTAACGTGCTCAAGCTTGCACACTATCTTTCTTACTATTAAAACTGGAATCTAGAAATCAAGCAAAAACCTGTCTTTTTCAATTTCAAAACTTCTTGCTGGAACTTTAATTCATAAAAACTTAACTTACTTTGAAGGCCACTTGTGAAATCTGTAGTAATTTCACCAAAGGGAGAAAATGTTGGGGCTACGTCTAGATTTCTCAGAATTCTTCCCAAGAGGCTACGTCCTCAAGAATACTCAATCACATTAAAGCAACCAATTATAAATCTTAATTTCATAAATTCTCGTTGTACTTTCCCAAGGAAGATCTCCTTCCTTTTATCACCTCGAAGTGAGAGCCATTACATCCAAATAGGCAATGTGGGATAAAAAAGCACTTTCATCTTTTAGTCACTTAAGTCACTTTATAAAATAAAGTAACTTAAAATTATAATATTAAAGTGACTTTATAACAATACTTTATAAAATAAAGTATCCCAACCATATAGTCATGTTGGCTAAATATTTTGCAAGTCACTAAAACTACAACTTGCAAAATGTGTATTTTAGGCAGTAGTATGTGAGATTTCTCTCTCCTCTCAGCAATAGGGGAGGCTCCCTTCTTACCGCAGGTGGCTTCAAGTAGAACTGAACTGTAGCACATATAGTTCGCCTTGCAACAGTAATGCCGGTGACTCGATGATTGACGTAAGAACAATCAAAC
>MU225467.1:591846-605075 GCA_018584345.1 Thuja plicata | reverse complement strand
AATAAAATTAATTATAATAACATTTGTTTTACAACATGTATTATAATTAATTATTATTTTAATATAAACATCAATATTTGCTATTATTATTATTATTTTAAAATAATAATAAAACATTGTTTTCTTTGAAAAGACACTGTTAAATGGTAATTCGTAATGAATTATAAGATTTATAAATCAGAGGACGTCATTTTTTATAAATCTCATCTTTCTCTTTGGCAAAAGAATTTAATAATTTTATACGCGACTTCAAAATTTTAAGGTCTGATATGCTAGGTTCAACGTACCAACCTGCTACCATTAAAATTTTCAAGTAAAACTTCACCGAATGACGTGAAACTTTAGGACGGAGTTTTAAGTCCATCTCGCACATAAATAAACTTTCGCTATACGCGATTGACAAGAAAAAAAAACCATTTTACTGGTGATTCCTCAAGGAAGTGCAACTTGCCTAAAAACCTAATTGACAAGACCTACCCGAAAGAAAAACCCAAAAGAGTTCAGAACTGAGCGGGAAGACGACAACAAGAAGATTACGATGGCAAGACAAAAACGCAGAAAAGAGAAAAACAAATAAAGAAAAGGGCTTGATGTCTATTCAGAAGATAAAAGAACCAGAAATCAAAGGATGACCAATTCTGTCAAAAAATACTCCTGCCGGAACATCGACACGCTTAGAGAAAAACGCATATCAACCTGACTAGGAAATGCGTAGGGTTGCCCAATTTTGGGGAATGCAAAATTAGGGACAACAAGTCAGACTCAGATATAAAATAAATGTCCAAGTAACCCTGTGACTGACTGGCATCCTCTGAAAAGCGGCCATTAGACTATCCAGATGGCTAGATAGGCTAATTAGGCATAAAATTGCATTACTGCAGAAAAGGGGACATTACAAATTGCCTCCCAAATCCTAGGGGAAAGTCAAATTCGACCCCAAGACTTCTCCAACTCTGCTAAATCTACTCCAACATCCCCTAGATGCTCTCCTTATGTCTCCAAAAGGTTACAACCTCCAAGAAGAAGTCCTTCAAGCCATTAAATACACCCTTATCTCTCTATTTTACATTATTATTACTTTCTTTTAGAGATTATTAATTGATTTTTAAAATATATCAATCAATAAATATTAAATTACAATATATCTGAAAATATTTTAATAATTATTAATTGATATTTTAAATAGATCAATTAATAAATATTAATTACTATGTCTCTAGGAAAGCAATAAATAATAATAAAAAATAACACTAAATATATTACTTAGCATTATAATTATATGTTAAGAACACATATAATCATAATAATAAGTAATATATCCATGGGTTGAAAATGTCATTAAATATGTGGCCGCGGACTCCAAACATTTATACAAAATGCTTTAAGGGTCGACAAAACAACAACCCTAAAGCAAACTCATCATTTGGTCTTTTGCTGTAGTGGAGAGGAAGGGTTTCAAGCTGGGAAACCGCCACCATTGTTGGAATTTTTCTACTTGCTGGAGCTTTACGAAGCCATTTCTAGGTAAGTGCAAGACTGTCACCCGAACTCTCATTTTTAAAAAATGAGTGCTGAATGAAGGTGAAACGTGAGTTTGTTTCTTTTCCCCTACTGTTCTGGACGCCTCCATGATTATAGGCATGATTTAAAATAATTCCTGTTGTTTGATTCTCACCTTCAACTTGTGGATTGTTATGACTTACTCAATGATTTCTTTTTTCCCTTTTAGTTTCAGAGGATCCACCATTGGAAGAGATTTGGGAAACTCTCTGATCTTCTGGTCTATTTCATGTTATTAATTTCTCCACTTTCTAGTGATTCGAGATAATAGTCCCTGAATTATCTGCTATTTATCAGGCCGGTGGATGTTGCCTTTGTCAGTTTTTTGGCTTGTTGCTTGGTAGCTCTAAAATATGTGATACAATCAAAGATCTCGACCAAAGATTTGAGGAACCATACAGATCGGTTTCTATATTTCTTTACACAAGTTTCAAATTTCATAATTACCCACGTGCTCTTTACACTGCACAAATGTAGACAAAGAATTGGGAGCATACATGCATTTGCTTGCATTTTCAATGTTGGATGTGTAGCTCCTGCTTCAATATGTAATAATAAGCAATCATCTCTCCTGATTCCATAATGAACTATTCATTAAAGGTTCCCATCGTTTAGTGGCATGCTGAGCTCAAACCCTTGCGGGAGCCTCATTTACTCCCACATGCCACTAAAAGACACCTGTTACTGCACATACAAAAACTTGTTAAAAATAAAACATGCATTTTGATTTTGAAGTATGTACTATGGGGTATAGATGTAAAGTAGAACTAGTCATTGCTTGGATCCATTGGATCTAACCCCCCTCTTATTTTTTGTTTTTTCAGGATGCAGGGCAGCAAAGAAGTGCAAATGAGGGATAGCGGGAGTGCAAGTTATCAGAGCCAACCAAACACCAGCCAGTCATTCAAGCAATGACTGGCCCTATTTTTCATTTATGCTTTTTCTTTTACACACATGTATGCATATTTTGAATTCAAAATGATGAATTCTTTTATAGCTAGTTTCACGACTTGTGTGGAGCAAAACAATACTTTGATGAATAAAACATTACATTTTCAGAAAAGATTTGCAAAATATTCTTTCTATGTTATGATCTTTCCTTCATTAAATGTAATGATTAATTTCATGAAGTACTTTCAAAGTTATTGCATTTATCAGAAAAACACAAAAAGTAGGAATAATCAGAATGCACCTTTTTTGCTTGAAAGCATGATGGTTCTACCAAAAATGAACCTGTAGGAAATTTTTTGGTAACATTTTTGGCAATTTCTGCTGTGTGGCTGCCTGCTAGACACTTTGACTAGTAGCTTTTCATCCATCGAGTGACAGAGTTGACTGAAATGCATACCCAGACTCTACAACCAGACTTCTAAATGTATGTATCTTTCCATATGCACAAGATATGTGTATGAATGAATACAATCTACCTATTGCATTTGTTTGTATGCATAGTTGTGCAGATAGGAAAATATGTGCATTTACTTTTTTGTTAAATCTTTTTTCTTTGGTAACATTTGTACATGTATCGGTGGATGTGACAGGAAGTGATGACCTACGGGTACTATTGATATGTGTGGGAATGTTATGACACAGCAAATTGAGCTCTTTACACATATCAGTCATGCATGTGTATATGACGGGCTTAAGTCGCAGGACATTTCTCAGTCTGATGTACATGTGCATGGGTGAGATAAACACCAGCTTGACACTGAAGTGTTTGACTCATGATTTCTGATTTCAGCTTTGGACCTTGGATCCTTAACCAGCAACCTCCTAAAACAACAACTAGACCTAGGAGAACAAAACAAACTGTGCTTGGACAGCACTTTATTGAAACACAAACCTAACCTAAGCTAACCTACCCTAAACTTATCAGCAATAAACCACTAAATAAAGCCATTTACAGGTTCTAAAAAATAGTTGCCTTTCCTCATTGCACAACGAAAATCATATCCATAAGCAACTATATGGAAAAATGAGATACACTTGAGCAATTTGTGCAATGCCTTTAGAAGAACAAAAGCAAGTTCACTTACTTCGCAAATATGGTCAAGATGCTTGTTGATTTGTATTTGACTAGCGCATTGCATCTCCTCCTCTTCAGCTACACCTTCAAGTTTAGGTGCTAGAGTTGGCACCTCCTTGGTCTCATTTAGCCTTGCTAGGTGTCTGATAGGACAGCCCTTGGAAAAAAAAACCTTTGAGGTTGACTTTTTGATCAACGCCAGCTGAATAACAACTGCAGGACAATGTTCTGTTGTTGTACTATCTTTTAGCTGATCCAGAATCGTGACACTCGTTGTTGCCGATTTTGAATCTAGTTCTAAGAAAAACCTCTCTAGATCATTCCAGAACTGATTTTCCTCCAAAACACTTTCTTCATTTTGCATGTCAACATTCTTAGCAGCAGGCTTCCTCTCAAGAAAACATTCTTTGCTCTGTCTTTCAGTGACTGGGATAAGCGACATATTAGAAGTATTGGCCTCTTCGACAAAACAAGGCAGCTCCTTAAATAAATCAGCTCCCAATTTGATGGTCTGTTTGGCAACATTATGAGATTCAACAGATAATTCTGATATAGTTTCTTTCCTTTCCTTACAAAGAGCTTCTTCAAGTTGCATCCGATGATAGCCTTTGAAATCAGGAACTCTATTGTCAATTTGTGCTCCTGTAATTCTTTGTCATGAAACTCATCATGAGCTGCTAATGTTCTTTGAAAATCTTCTTCTTTTGCAGTTGTAGAAGCACTAACCCTTATCAACTCTTTCTCGTGAACTTTCTTTAGTGTCGCTAGATTGCTTGCAAGGGCTGCTTGACTTCATTGCTCCCCTATAATAACCTCTTCATATTGCTTCCATCTAGCATCGAATTGCTCCTTTGCTTGTGTCCGCATCTGCATTTCTATGTTTTCAACACCTCTTCATAGTGTTTCCTATGTTCTTCCAGCTCTTTTTGATGCTACTCCTGAAAAGCCAACATCTCCTGCAACTGCATATGGGCTTGATATGACCATTCCTCTTGTTGTAACTTCAATTCTTGCTGGAAATTTATTTCTTGTTGCTTATTAATGTCATCAATTTATTTGGTCAGGTCCTGCAACATACTTGAAGTATCTCTAGTGTGCAAACCATGGACATTTGGAGGAGGATCAAAATACTAAATAGGGAAAGGTTCACTGTAAGAATTTTGTGATTGCTGGGTGGGAGGGTAATAAGCATGAGATAAATGCTGCCCTTCAAATTCTAGCATGAAAACAGCAGCACAACTATGTTGAGATGAGTGATATTCATAGAATGGAGGAAGACTGTCATGAAATGGAGGATGGTAATCCATTTTAGGCACTGAATCTGCCTAAAACAAGTAGATATGAACCTAGACTCACTAGATATGCAAAATAATGACCTCTCAAAGGTTTGCAACCTGCTGGAGGCATATCAGAACCGGCAAGAACTGTGAAAACTATGACCTCTTGGTCCCACTGGGCGTGCCAAAACTGTTAAGGCTTAAAATTTGCACCCTGTTAAACTATGCAAGTTCAACAATTTTGCCTAACATGGGACTCATTTCTGCATGTGGGAAATGCATAACTGGAAATGAAACCTCCAGATTCTAGGCCAGTTCCTATTTGATGATCACTTATAGCTCCTAAAAACTTAACCAAACTTTGATAAGGAAAAGGGGAAAGAGATTACTTGAAATGAACCTAAGATTGAAATTTAAACTACTGAACCAAGTGATTCACCAAAGAGAAAGAGAACTAGTTTGATAATGACGATTTCTTAAAACAGTAAACTCTACCTCAACGTATAAAACACTTTTGTTCTATATAGGTCTGCATAAATATTTCATAAAGAGGTCCTTAATAGAATTAACAAGGAAGGAAAATCTTCACAAGAAAACCCTATGAATTCTTTGGACACAAATTACAACCTGCAAAACAAATACGTTCCTGCAACAAGGTAATAGCTGAGACAGAAAATAACAAGGAGTGATCAACTCACTTACTATTCTTATCAATCATGCACTTGACACAAAGTCACAGAAAGAAAGAAGGCTTGAACTTCAATAGAAAACTATTGCTCCAAAATGTTGTCACTATAAATTCAGTCTCCAAAATGAATTACAAACTTCTGCATAAAAATGCTAAGGACAAGAGAATGTCACAAAAGCCTTCCTCTGCACAATCAGAACTAACTCCAAAAAGAGTGCTCAAAAACACTAAGTACACAACCCCTTGGGTCGGATCCAACAATAAATCCCTAAAAATAGGACCTAAAACTCCCTCCAAAAAGCACCAATAGACCGAAAAAGTCTAACTAAGGCATTAACCATCTATGTGACTCATCCAAACAACCCCAAAAATGCTCCAACTGGTCATAATTGCCTCCCAAATCCCAGGGGAAAGTCAAATTTGACCCCAAGACTTCTCCAACTCTCCTAAATCTGCTCCAACATCCCCTAGATGTTGTCCTTATGTCTCCAAAAGGTTACAACCTCCAAGAAGAAGTCCTTCAAGCCATTAAATACACCCTTATCTCTCCATTTTACATTACTATTACTTTCCTTTAGGGATTTTAATATTTATTAATTGATTAATAAAATATATCAATCAATAAATATTAAATTATAATATATCTCAAAATATTTTAATAATTATTAATTGATATGTTAAATAGATCAATTAATAAATATTAATTACTATGTCCCTAGGAAAGCAATAAATAATAATAATAAAAAAACACTAAATATATTACTTAGCATTATAATTATATATTATGAACACATATAATCATAATACTAAGTAATATATCCATGGGTCAAAAATGCCATTAAATATGTGGCCGCAGACTCCAAGCATTTATACAAAATGCCTTAAGGGTCGAAAAAACAACCCTAAAGCAAAATCATCATTTGGTCTTTTGCTGTGTTGGAGAGGAAGGGTTTCAAGTAGGGAAACCGCTGCCATTGTTGGAATTTTTCTGTTTGTTGGAGCTTTACGAAGCCATTTCCTCCATGAATCTCTGTGAAACTTCACAGGTTAGTGCAAGACTGTCACCTGAACTCTCATTTTTCAAAAACGAGTGCTGAATGAAGGTGAAACGTGAGTTTGTTTCTTTTCCCCTACTGTTCTGGACGCCTCCATGATTTTAGGCAAGATTTAAAATAATTTTTGTTGTTTGATTCTCACCTTCAGCTTGCGGACTGCTATGGCTTACTCAATGATTTCTTTTTTCCCTTTTAGTTTCAGAGGATCCGCCATTGGAAGAGTTCTGGGAAACTCTCTGATCTTCTGGTCTATTTCATGTTATTAATTTCACCACTTTCTAGTGATTCGAGATAATACTCCCTGAATTATATGCTAGTTATAAGGTTGGTGGATGTTGCCTTTGTCAAATTTTTGGCCTGTTGCTTGGTAGCTCTAAAATATGTGATACAATCAAAGATCTTGACCAAAGATTGGAGGAACCATACAGATTGGTTTCTATATTTCTTTACACAAGTTTCAAATTTCATAATTACCCACGTGCTCTGTACAATGCACAAATGTAGACAGAATTGGGAGCATACATGCATTTTCACTGTTGGATGTGTAGCTCCTGCTTCAATATGTAATAGCAACCAATCATCTCTCCTGATTCCACGATGAACTGTTCATTAAAGATTCCCATCCTTTGTGATGACAAGACCGATGAAGAATAGTGCAAAAGACCCTCAACTTGCACACCATCCCCAGTAGGTACAAATTCGCTTCCCAAAACAAATGACCCAGATACACGTATTACAATACCATGCTAGCCATATGCACAACACTGAAGGTTTTCAACTATATGAACAAGCCTTTCATCTGAGCAATCTCCTGCGAGCATGTTGTGTATTGTTGATTCCCAGTTTAACTCTGATATTCTGATTTTGTGAATCTGATATTTGATTTCGATATTCTTAGATTCCTTACATTGCATAATACACTCCCCCACGGTTACCCGTAACTTTTCATCCACTAGCAAATAAAATTGTACCAAGAATCACATTCTGGAACTTCGCTGGTGTATCTGATTACTCTCATTAGCATAAAGCTTTTCTTAACATTGATACGCTTGTTTCTTTTAACAGTCAATGTATGTCTCATAAGTTGTTGTATGTTCCTTCACATAGCACCGTAACTTGCTTGCACTTGTACCCTATTCTGAATCATTTATATGACTTCTTTGATTATCAATCTGATGCACTTTAAGGTTGTTGTCTTTTGTTTTTTAGTGGCATGCTGAGCTCAAACCCTTGTGGGAACCTCATTTACTTCCACATGCCACTGAAAGACACCTGTTACTGCACATACAAAAACTTGTAAAAAATAAAACATGCATTTTGATTTTGAAGTATGTATGCACCTGTGGGGTATAGATGTAAAGTAGAGCTAGTCATTGCTTGGATCCATTGGATCTAACCCCCCTCTTATTTTTTGTTCTTTCAGGATGCAGGGCAGCAAAGAAGTGCAAATGAGGGATAGCGAAAGTGCAAGTTATCAGAGCCAACCAAACACCAACCAGTCATTCAGGCAATGACTGGCCCTATTTTTCATTTATGCTTTTTCCTTTACACACATGTATGCATATTTTGAATTCAAAATAATGAATTCTTTTATAGCTAGTTTCACGACTTGGGTGGAGCAAAACAATACTTTGATGAATAAAACATTACATTTTCAGAAAAGATTTGCAGAATATTCTTTCTATGTTATGATCTTTCCTTCATTAAATGTAATGATTAATTTCATGAAGTACTTTCAAAGTTATTGCATTTATCAGAAAAACACAAAAAGTAGGAATAATCAAAATGCACCTTTTTTGCTTGAAAGCATTATGGTTCTACCAAGAATGAACTTGTAGGAAAATTTTTGGTAATAGTTGGTATTAGCCAAGAAACTTTGAAACCTATCCCAGATAGACATAGTTTCCTTTATTGACCATGAAGGTGGCAGAATGGACAAGTTCTCTTCATGATATTTCTGATAGTTAGGATCTATAATATCTCCATCATTTTCAACTCCAATAGGAATCTGCGCCAAGTTAAGATCCACAATTTGCTTCACCATCAACCGACAATAGTCCATTCTCCTAATATCAACCTCGGTACAAAGGTCAATCCAAATGTCCTCAAGGCGATGAATATGCACAAATTGCCTTCTCATTTTTTCGTACATGCCTCTCCAGTCAAAGAAACTTGTGGCCATAAACTTCTTGAGAGTTATCTCCTAAAGTTCATACTCCAGGCGTTTAGCTTTAGGAATTGTGTCCAAAGAGTACCCTCCAATCCTAAGTGGATTCCTTGAAGAAATACCCACTCCAGGCCCGTGCAATGTTGACTAATATGCTTGTACAACCATGAGTTTCCTTGCCAACTCCATCAAAATGATTTTTTAGGTGGGGTAGCATAGCAAGTTGTAGGGCTCACCCCTGAAATAACCAACTCTAAGATATGTAAAGTTGGGAAACTATAGGAAGAGGCAATCATACTCATTCACCTTGTTCCAGGCCTCGTCAGATACACAATTCTTAGGAAGGAAGCTCCTTGTCAAACAAATACATGTAAAGTCCATAGAAAGCATCCTGCACTCTTCGGTAATGAACTCGACTGGGTCTCAACGTCAGCTGCTCATAATTGTCCCACACAGGCACCAATGATCTATCTCCTTTGGTTGAGAGGTCAGAAAAGGATCCAAGGGCAGGAACAATATACACCAAGTACGAATTCATGTAGAATGTGTAAGTGGTAGTAGCCTGAGACAACTATTCGTAGAGAATATCACTGATCATCTCTCCCCAAAAGATCTTCTGCTTTGATATGATTATCAAGGAGATAAACTTATACATCCATGGCTTGAAAGTGTTGGATTTCTCAAGTTCTCCAATTCTGCTAAGCAATGTGATTAGATCATTAATATCTTCTTTGAACTCTGATTAGTAAACACCCTTAGGCCATCTTGACAAGTTGGGTCTCTTGCTGACCAACCAATTTTCATTGACATATTTGATGCAATCATGTCTCCTATTATTCTACCTTTCTGAGGCCTAATATCTTCTTTGAACTCTGATTAGTAAACACCTTTAGGCCATCTTGACAAGTTGGGTCTCTTGCTAACCAACCAATTTTCATTGACATATTTGATGCAATCATGTCTCCTATTATTCTACCTTTCTGAGGCCTTTTTCTTCATTATGTTCATAACCACAGGAGTGCGAGGCATTCTGAAAACTCAGTCAATGGTATCAAGATCCAAACTGATGCCGGTGTTTCCATCCTAATCTCTAATGGTTCTGGAGGCATTGTCAAAGTTCTTTGCACATGCCATAATAAATTATGGCTCTAGGGAAGCCACAGGAAATGTAGCGACTAGGTGAATGTAGCTCTGCCTGACGTAAATCATTTCCTCTTTGGTTGAAGTTTCAACCCTCTTGAGGAACTCATCCATATCCAGATGAACAAGCTCTGTATCCCGAATTGAATGCAAGTATGAGGTTACTTGAGAAGGAGAGATGGAGTTTTGGTATTTTTCGTATTGGTACTTCATCTTTTTCTTTTCCTTTCCTTTCGGAGAAACAACTCCCTCTGACATAGCAAGTGTATACGCAAGTGAAACTGTCACATGAAAATTCCAAAGCGTGAATACATCTTCATTTGATGGATCCATAGAACACTGATTTGGGATACAAATCGCATAGATCTGTAAGCATGCAAGTGGGTAAAAAGATTGAAGAGATTTTAAACAACAAAGGGCACTGGATTTTAGGCAAAATCAACTCTTTAAATGAGGTAAGAAAACTCAAAAATGGGATTTTCTGGAGGTACTGCATATGAGCAAGCAATAAGCTTAGAGCAAGAAAAATGAGCATGGATGTGTATATATAAAAATAGGAAGTTTATTTACTCACAGGTGGGGTTTTTATGTCCCACTACAAGTTATTCGGAAGGCACTTATCCATACAAACAAGATTTTTAAGTCCTTTTGCGGCCTTGGAAAAGATGAGGAAAGTGTATGCAAAAACACTTGAAGGTGGTCCTTTTAGCTTGCATTGCATGACGAGGAAGTAACTTGTTCTTTTTGAGTAAAATAATCTTAAGAACAGGGTTTTTAATCCCGACTGCATATGCAAGAGAAATGAGTATCTTGCATTGCAACTTTGAGGAATTTATTGAAGCTTCTTAGAGCCTCAACATTTAAAAACATATATACAAAACTAAAAACAAGATTGAAGATTGGCATCATAAAAACCAACAAACATATACATACAAAAACTTGGAAATGAAAAACAAACAACCAAAGCCCTAGAAATTGTAAAACAAAAGCTTACCTCTTCCTTAAGAAATGCAAGTAAAGAAGTCTCTAAAAATCTTTGAACAAATCTCTCACAAATCCGAGTGACTTCGAATTAGGAAGGAGTTCCCAAGATAGCAGCTATATAGACAAAGAATTTGATTAATTCTTCTCACCAAAAGATTTTTGACAAATGTCCATGATGGAGGTCAAAATGCAAGAAAATAGCAATAAGAAAGACTCATTCAAACCTGCAAATTGAATTTTTTGCTTGAGAGTGCAATGTAAAATGCAATATGTCCCAAAAACGGTGCCCTAGTGGAAGAGAGATGATTTTCATGAGAAAGGACAAGCTGCAAATGACATTTTTTTCCTTTCGACAAGTATTTAGAATGGAGTTGCAAGTATGAAATGAGATTTTCTTCTAAAGAATCAGTCATTCCTGCCCTTGGACGGGCTTTGTATGAGACATCAATGGCATAAAAATGCTTGAAGTGAAACTTGACGGACCTTAAGAAAGCCCTTGCACCAAAATCCTTACTCAAATTGACATTTAGAGCAATAACGGGCTTTAAGAAAACCCTTACACCTCATGTGATTCCTATATATATGAACTTTACCATATGTTGATGCCCTCCAAATCGCCGCCTAAGCTTTTAACGAGCTTTAGCGAGGAATGGAGTAGGTTATAACGCATTTCTGGAGATGTATTTCATACCAAAAACGACGCCCTCACTATATGATTGTTGACGAGTATTTAGAATGGAGTTGCACATTAAAACATGACATATAATGTGCTTCTTAAACTGTCGACATGCTTTTGATAGTCATTTTCATTTGTTATAACTTCACAAAGTATCCTTCCAAAGAGATGGCGGGTTTTAAAAAAACCATTACATCTTTAAAACTCATGTTTTGCCTTTATAAACCCATGACGGGATTTTGGGAATGAAACACAAGTCATATACTCTTTAAGAAAAGTAACGACGGGTATCTTAATATCCATTGCAAGCAAAAATCGTCACCATAGGCAATTACGGTCTTTTTGAGAGCATTTATAAGTCATTAAAAATAACGGGTTATAAAGTGTCCTTCCAAAGAGATGGAGGGTTTTAAGACAACCATTACATGTTTAAAACTCAATGTTTTCCCTTTATAAACCCATGACGGGCTTTTGGGAATGAAACGCAAGTGATATACTCTTTAAGAAAAGTAAAGACGGGTTTCTTAATATGCATTGCTGTGATGAGCCTAAGTTGGCCTCATCCTTAAACCAACAAATTTTAATCAATTTCCATGCAAATCATGAGTTTAGCATTTTGTCAGACAATTGGCAGGCAACTGGCACTGGCTCTTATATTGAATTTGCTGATAAATTTTCCTTGATAATTCCAAATTCCTTTGCATGCGAAAATAATATTATGACAAATCTCCTTCAATAAACTATTCAATCTCTATTCAGTTCTCTCACCAGCATATATACTTAATTTTAAATAAGCCTCTATTAATTACTTTTGGAAATGGTCATTAAAGAATTTATTTAGTACAACTTCTTTCACATTTATTTCAAAACAAAATATAGAATGCATGTGCTTGTAAATACCGTGCACTATACAAGTTCCCACCGGATTAATGATGCTTGGTAGCCACACGCAGTATCCACCAGCACTTCCCATGACTTGCACCCTTCTCACGGCCTTGTCTACAACCTCCCATGGCCTTCTATGCCTCACGCGGCCTCCTTTGCAAACTCCCTTCCTGCCCGCGATCTGCAACTCCAGGCGTTTAGTAATCATGCCACTCTTTGCATATGTATGGTGCTGCATATGGTAGCTTCCAGTGGCAGCAATGTTGCAGACTTCAACCTCTGCCCATCTACGACCAGTTTACAATATCCAATTTCAGCCTACTTCGAACAATGGAATGATAGGGCCTCTGGTGCAGACTTCAGTTCAATTTGCAATCCCTTTAGAATACAGATGTCGCACCCTCAGTGTGCATAAACAAAATTAGAAGTATTTCTTTCCAGCCACAGGCAGATAGTAGGAAAGAAGAAGTCAATCGATTATACAACAGCAATCGATTACAGGCAATTGATTATACAACAACAATCAATTGTGGATTAGATGAAGAATCAGTCTTCAATCAACTAATTTGAGCCTGGCTAGGGCATAGAAAGTAGGAACAATTCCCAAGAACAAATTCAATAATCAATATTCAATAGATGATCCCCAACTTTGCAAATGAGCCTGTATTTATAACTCCTTGGTCTCCAAAGTTTCCAAAAACCCTCATCAGTTAACTGCTCTTTATAATATAAACTTCCAAAACATTATAATAATAATAAAGTATTATTATT
>MU225467.1:548151-564371 GCA_018584345.1 Thuja plicata | reverse complement strand
AAGGCCCAAAATTAGAATTCGCATAACCCTATTCCTATTTTTCATTTTGGAACCAAACACTGAATTCGACAATACCAGCATGCAGGTATGCCAATTCCTAGTCAATACCTAGAAACAAACGGGGCCTAAAAGATATGAGCGAAGACAAAGAGGCAGAGGTGGTAGATTCCCTAGAGGAAGGGGTAGATCTCATGGTGAAAATAGTAGATTTGAACTAGACAAGTCAATTTCAAACACATCTCAAGACAAAGGAAAGACTGAATGGAAAGGTGGACGTTCATACCAAGGAAGAGGCAATTACTCCCGAGGTGGTTATAGCAGGAGAGGGTTCCAAGTAACTTGTTACAATTATGGTGAGGAAGGACATAAATCCTTTGAGTGCACACATGCAAGCAAGAAGGTTGGTAGCAGTAGAAATGCTTTGGTGCAAGAGTTGTCACCAAATTAAGCTGAGAATGAAGGAAATCTCACGATCTGAAAGATACTATGGAGTGAGAAGGATAAGCAAGATCCTGTCAGGAAAAGTTTGTTCAAGACCAGATGTAGAGTTGCAGACAAAGTTTGGAAGGTGATTGTTGATAGTGGAAGCTCGGAGAATCTGACATATGAGGAAATGGTCACAAAATTGTAGTTGGAGAGAATGAAGCATCCAAAGCCCTATCAAATCTCATGGATCAAGGATGAGCACACATTAATGGTGAGTGAACAATGTTTTCTGAATCTAAAAATTGGAAAGTATTATGATAAGGTGTTGTGTGATATTATGCCAATGGATTGTTGTCATATTTTGTTGGGTAGACCTTGGCAATATGATAGACATGCTATACATGATGGAAGATTGAATAGATATTCTATTTGGGTTGATGGTAAGAAGCAAGTTTTGTTACCTTTGGTTGAAGAATCTGTTGGTGAGATATGTACATCTGTGAAATTTTGTTTTGATGGAAGGTAGACAGTTTGTTAAGGACTTGAAAATAAATGATATATGTTATGCTTTGATTCCTAACAAACTGAGTAAGAATATAGAAGATGACATTCCTGCAGAAGTTGAGAAGTTACTCACTGAGTACAAGGAGATCATTTTAGATAATGTACCTAATGGTTTGCCACCAATGAGAGATATCAGTCACTGTATGGATCTAATTCCTGGAGCTAGTTTACCGAACAAAGTACCACATAGGTTAACGCCGACCGAGAATGAAGAGCTTAACCAACAAGTTCATGAATTGTTGAACAAAGGTTTGATCCGAGAAAGTTTAAGTTCGTGTGCAGTACCAGCTGTATTGGCACCTAAGAAGAATGGAGAATGGAGAATGTGCACTGATTCAAGAGAAATTAACAAGATCACAATGAAGTATAGATTTCCTATACCGAGAATGGATGACATAATGGAATGTTTGAGTGGAGAAAGATATTTTACCAAAATTGATTTGAAGAGTGGATATCATCATATCAGAATCAAAGAAGGTGATGAATGGAAGACTGCTTTCAAGACAAAGGAAGGTTTGTATGAGTGGTTGTTCATGCCTTTTGGTTTAACTAATGCACCAAGGTACTTTTATGAGATTAATGAATGAAGTTTTGAAGAAATTCTTGAATAAGTGTGTGATTGTATACTTGGATGATATTCAGATATTCAGTAAGACTAGAGAAGAGCATTTGATGCATATAAGGCAAGTGTTGCAGAGATTGAAAGAGGAAAAGTTGTTGATAAATCTGAAGAAGTGTTCCTTCATGAAAGAAGAACTTGTATATTTGGGTTTTGTAATTTCAGCTGATGGTTTGCAGATGTATCCTGAGAAGGTTGAAACTATACTTAGTTGGCCTACACTTGAGAATGTCAGTGAGGTAAGATCATTCCATAGATTCGCAAGTTTTTACAGAAATTTTATCAGAAATTTCAATTCTATTTGTAATGCTATGACTAAGACAATGAGAGGAGACAAAAGAGAATTCAAATGGACACATGGAGCTGATACGAGTTTTGAAACTTTGAAGCTGAAGGTTGCTGAATTACCTGTGTTAGCATTACCTGATTTCAATAAGGTATTTCAAGTTGAATGTGATGCAAGTGGAAGTGCAATTGGAGCTGTATTGACTCAAGAAGGTAAACCTATTGCTTTCTTTACTGAAAATTTGAATGATGCTAAGAGGAAATATTTTGTCTATGATCAAGAGTTCTATGCTATTGTTCAAGCTATGAAGAAATGGAGACATTATTTGATGCCAAATGAATTTGTGTTGTATACTGATCATAAGGATTTACAGTATTTCGGTAGTCAAAATAAGTTGAATCAGAGACATATGAAATGGGTAGAGTATTTGCAGAGTTTCACATTTGTGATTAAGCATAAGAGTGGAGTTTCTAACCAAGTTGCTGATGCATTGAGTCGAAGAAGATCTTTGTTGACTGAAATGAGAATTGAAGTTCTTGGTTTTGATGACATGAAGAGTTTGTATGAAAGTGATCCTGATTTTTCTGAGCAGTGGAGAGTGTAGAGCGCCTAATTCAAATCAATCAAGTATGAATACTATTTCATACAGGAAGATATGTTGTTCAAAGGTATTCAGTTGTGCATACCAAGAGGTTTAATGAGAACTAATTTGATTAAGGAGAAACATAGTAGTGGTTTGGCTGAACATTTTGGTATTGATAAGACATTGAGTTTGCTTAAGGAAAGGTATTTTTGGCCTCAGTTGTATAAGGATGTTCAGAAATTTGTGAAAAGTTGTGGAGTTTGTCAAATTGCAAAAGGAGTGAGTCAAGATACTGGTTTGTATACACCAATTATTGTTCCTGAGAAACCTTGCAGTGATATCGGCATGGATTTTGTTCTTGGCCTACCTAGGACAGCAAGAGGTAATGATTCCATATTTGTTGTTGTGGATACATTTTCTAAGATCACACATTTCATACCATGTAGGAAAACATCAATGTAGTACATATAACAAATTTTTTCTTTAAGGAGATTGTCAGATTGCATGGATTACCGAGGAGTATCATCTCTGACCGAGACATTAAATTTGTAAGCTAGTTTTGGAGAACACACTGGAAGAAGTTGGATATTGAGTTGAAGTATAGTTCTACATTCACCCACATACTGATGGACAAGGGTTGTAAACCGAAGTTTGGGTAATTTGTTGAGATGCCTAGTTGGAGACACACCAAGTAATTGGGATTTGATGTTGGCACAAGCAGATTTTGCATACAACAGTTCAGTAAATAGAAAACTGGAAAGAAACCTTTTGAGATTGTTCATGGCACACAACCGAGAAGTATATTAGACTTGAGAGATATTGTTGGAGAAGAGAAAAGAAGTGTTGAAGCAAAGGAATTTGTTGAGTTCATGAAGACATTGCATGAAGATGTAAAACAGAAGTTGGACAAAAGTAATCAGAAGTACAAAGATAGTGCAGACAGATCAAGAAGACATAAAACATTTGAAGTTGGTGATGTTATAATGGTTCATTTGAAGAAGGGAAAATTTCCTATTGGAAGATATGGTAAATTGAAGATGAAGAAATTTGGTCCTTGCATAATATTGAGAAGATTTGATAGTGGAAATGCTTATGAAGTTGAATTACCTGATGACATGGATATATCACCTATATTCAATATTTCAGACTTGTATGAATATCATGAACCCGATGAACAAGTAGCAATACCAAGTGATTATCCTAAGAAGCAGATAGAGGAAGTTGAACAAATTTTGAAACAGAGAACTGGCAGAAGTATAAGAGGAAAGGAATACATGGAATATCTGGTAAAATGGAAGAACAGACTAATTGAGGACTCATCCTACATTTCTCAATCTAAGTTGGATTCATTTCAGGGTGGACTTGATACATGTTCGGAGAATCATTTCTTGTAACCCCAGGTGTCTGATGTAGGAGCATCTTGGGTCCTTGGCAATCCTGCTCAACCAAAAATATGTTTACTTTTGTTCTTTAGTTTGTTTGGAGCCTGCTCAGGGAAGTACTCTGTTTCTCGGGCTCTGTCGCTCGGTTATGCTTGTTCCGAGTTGGTCTCTGTTGCTCGGGTTTCTGTTGCTCGAGCATGCTTGTTTATGAGTTTATTTTCTGTTGGTCGGGTATGCTTGGCCCAAGTCATGTTTTGTTGCTTGGGGTGTTCTTTGCCAAGTTGTTTATTTTGAAGTTGGATCTAGTGGCCGACTTCTGCATTTAATTTTCGTGGCTTAATTAATATGGGGTCTCTCTTTGGGATCTATGTGGACCTACATCTGGGTCTCACTTATGGATTTGAGGGCTGACCTCTCTGGTGGACTCTTGTATATATTTGTTTCTATGTTCTTAGTTCTAGGCAGAGTTTTAGAAGATAGAAGATTAAGAATTGAAATTATATGGAAGGTAGGTTTGTGGCCTCGCATGTATGAAGATCAATTTGTAATTCATTGGATGTATATGGCCGAAACCGAGAAGGCCTTACAGCCCGACATGTAATGAGTTTGATTAATTAATGAAAAGGATCCCTATTGTTTCTTCTCTCACTATGTTGTTGTTGCTTCTGCATTGTCTCTGCAAGTTGGTTTGGTAGTTAAGAGCGCCCTTGGCCCCTCCTGCCTCCCCTCCATGTGTCACCACTTAGGATATGTCATGCATGATGAGGCATTAGGAGTATGGTAGGATGGAAGATAGGATGACAAGAGAATCAGGGAGGTAGAGGGAAGATACATGATGGTGTCTAGAGGGAGATAAGGATGGAAAGATGGGTGGATAGGAGGATACAAAGTGTGATGGGAAAATGCATGCCAAGATGTGTCCAAAGCATGTATACATGGTGGAATTTATTTTGTATCAAGATCAAAAGGAGGATGGAGAAAGTGAAATGGATAAGATATGATAGGGATGATAGGCAGTCGAGATGGAGGAGATGATGGATGGGTAGCTAGAAAAACTTGCACTGAAGTGTGGAGAGCAATTGGATGGAAGGATTACACATGACACCTATTTGCCAAGTATTTATCATATTACATGCCCAAGGCACTTCTTTGCCAAGTTCTCACCATTGAATGAATTTTTGTCTTTATTATTATTATTGACTTTTTTTGATGGTCGAGGGAGTTTTTGGATAGATAATGATGTTGATAAATGGACTTGGAGGATAGGTTATAAAAGAGATTGATGGAGGACTCAAGCATCAGGTTCCATATCAAGGTAATTGGAGCCTATTTGTGGTGATCATTGGATGTTGATACAACCTTATGAGGATGTGTGGATTATGTAAAGGAATGGATTAGATAGTTTTGGTGGTGGATAAATGTGGGATAATGGATATGGTGGTTGGAAGTGTTTGGATGGAATGATGGGAAGTAAGCATGAGAAGGGGATGTTGTCACGACCAACATTGGCACATATTATGGAGGATGTGGAAAGAGAGGATGGGAAATGGATGGTAGATGTGCATATGATGCACAAGGTATGATAGGTAGTTTTGCAACATAAGGGCCCAAAACGGAGTTAGGAGATGGAGAGGGATTCTTAGCTGGTAGTTTAGAAACTTTGGATGCCATTGGGGATTTTTATTTTGGATGCATTGCTTCTTGTTTCTTTCAGATCCATGTGGTTTTTGCTTTCCCTTTTGCGGGCCTTTGTGGCCATTGGAATTTATTGCATCCTCATCCTGTGTTGAGATTGGTTGAAGGCAAGCAATCCCTGGAAGGGAGGACTGTAATGTCTCCTTCTCCGTAATATGGTGCCTGATTAGTATCTCCTCATCCGGATAGGCTAATGGCTTCTTAGAGAGGATGCCAACCAGTCCCAAGCTTCATGGGTTATTTATTATTTGGGCTCCCTTTTCTATAGTTTAGTCACTTTATTTTATAAAGTGAGATTATAAAAGTCACTTTATGACTTAAAGTCACTTTATATTAAAAAGTAACTTAAGTGACTTAAGTGAGTGCACTTTATCCCATATTGTTTAGTTTTCAGTGTTTTCCCTTACTTCGAGGTTATATAAGCAAAAGGCACTCCTTGGGAAAAGGACGATGAATATTATAAACAAAAAGAAAAGTAAATCTCTGGTTGCATTTATGACTGGTTTTTTTCTTGAGGACGTAGCCCCTTGAGGAATTTGAGAGGTTGGACGTAGCCCCAACATCTCGTATTGGTGGGATCTTTCAGATTTCACAAACAGCTCAAAAAGTAAGTGAGGAATTTAGTGTACGCATTCTGAACATGAAATCCAACAAGCAAGAAGATAAGTGTTTCCAGAATCCATCTTTGCATCGAAGGAAATAAACTTGTGAGTTACAGTTTGTTGCAGAAATCGTCTCAAGTTTGGTTAGCATATTATGGTTTGTCAAAGCCCTAGTGAAGATATTCTAATCAGAGCATAGAAAATGAAGACATGGACCAATGTCATCAGCTGAAGCATCCCATATAAACCTTGGCTACCCTTTCATATATCGGGTTTTGTGAGAATAGCATTATACGGGGACTGTGATCACACCTCTTCCAGTCACGTAAGAGTTCATATTAGTAACTAGTGGGAAGGCTGAGTGTCGTTCATATGCACCAGCAGGGAGTCTTTTTTTCTATTTGCAGACGTTTTCCTTAATATCCATTACGGGAGCAGTATCAGGTGTTAAGCATTGGGAGGCGCATACTTCATATGCTACTTGGTGTTAACTAAAACCACCGAGAAGCAACACATATAGTGATGTTCAGGCAAAAAATATTTTCTAACTACGGCTGAGTGTGGCATGTGTCGTGGGGCCTAACTGCTATCTATGGGTGGTGATTGTCGTGGGCGTGCAGGATGTACTCCCAGCCTCAGGTTGAAGGCTGGGCGACAGGAGGTAGGAGAATAGACGCCCAGCAGTCAGGAACAGGCAGCCATATCCAGCATTCACTACCTGTCACTTATACCACTGCTAGTTGATGCCCAACAGTGAAATGTCCATTCTTACAGACAGTGTCAAGTGCCCACGCAGAGTATTAAGGTGCACAAAACACTCTACATTCACCTGTAGCTTAAATGATTGTTATTTGCATTCATTCTGGTCTTGAAAATTGATGACAATCTTATTATATTGAAAGTCTG
Organism: Thuja plicata; assembly: GCA_018584345.1. Classification (NCBI taxonomy): domain Eukaryota; kingdom Viridiplantae; phylum Streptophyta; class Pinopsida; order Cupressales; family Cupressaceae; genus Thuja; species Thuja plicata. Next base: position 557,308 of record MU225467.1, on the reverse strand, counting down.
GATTTATGTAATGAAGTGTTTACTTATATGACGAAAAGCCTCAACATTTGTAAGATAGTTATTTTGATGTAATGCATCCCTTCACAAATTTATATATCTTGAATAAAACTAGAAGAAATTGAATACTGGAGGTCATCTTAGTGTGCAATCATTACCTATATAGGATCAGCATTACAGGCAAATGGTTATCTGCTATTTTGAACTATTTATTGCAAGCAAACTTTGTGGCACAAATTCGGAGAACGTCAATTAGAAATTTTGGAAAAACCTAGTTAGGATAATTACACTAAGATAGTCCTCATATAAAGATGTGGCAATGGCTTGTGAACTTGGTTGACTGAATGATGGTGGAGAAGCAAATGTGGAGGATGTCATGGCTAGATAATTAATGTAAGCATGCGCAAAGGATACCTATTAGTTGGATTGACTAACTAATGGGGGAGAAGCGACAGATTGGGACATAACATATGGAGTGGATTGAGGGATGTAGGGGATTGTAGCATGGAAGTTGTGGTAATGTAATGTAGGAGGGAATGGAAGTTGGTGGATTGGGATAAAATGGAGTAGATGGAGGAGATAGGTAGGATAGAGTGGATGATGGATTAGCAATAGTGGGTGGATTATGGTGATTGATTGGAGGACTAGGAGAATGGATTGGATAGATGGAGTTTGGGAAATGACTATGGGAAAAGATGGATGTATGAATGTCACCTGAGGTGAATTTGTGGGTGTGACAGGAGAGATGTGGATGGATGACATAATGGATTTTCCTTTTCAAAGCTATGATAAGGAGTACTAGGGGGTATGCATGGAGGCATGATGCGGCAGTTTTGGATTTGGAAGATGCTTGGAGCAAGCTTGCTAAGGTTTTCAGTGTACTCGTCATGATCTACAAGGCTCTCATCATCATCAGAATGGGATGAAGTGGAAAAAAAGGTAGGATGACCAAACTCGTCATAGTAGAATTGTGACACAATGATTAGCTGATGATTTAGATAGGGATGAAGAATGAAGATGGATAGCAAACAAAATCTAAGATTAGGATAAACAATAAGCTCGGATAGGGTTTTGGATTAAGCTTAGAATATGATTGGCATTAAGCTCAAAATAAGATTAGGATTGGCTCTAAAGAATATGAAAAGGTAATGAGGGATATCGACGCTATGAACTAATAATGACATGACTGACAAATGTTGGATGAAGGAAACTGACTAATGCAAGATGAGAGAGACTGGATAATGAAAGATGGATGATTTTCTAGTGCTACAGATTACTTGATGCTTGGGCATGAGTTGAAAACACCTATATTGATTATGATGGATAGGATTTGTTATCACCTAAAATTGCACCCTTCAAATTCCTTGGAAACTTGACATTTCAAGGTAACATGGAAACACTCCTAAGTCATGGGTTACTTTGAAAATGGAGTGAATCTCCGGATAAGTCTGGCTCCTAACTGGTTATCACACTAAAACTACTTATCTCAGGAAAAGGGAGAAACACTTGAAGAGAAAGAAACTGAAATGAAACTCTAAACCTAAAAACTGCACTTAAACTTAAGTGGATATCAAACTAAATGAAAAAATGAAACAACAATTTCAGGTGACACTTAAGTCAAAAAATAGAGAACTGGTATCACAACCTATTATGGATTCCCATGCATAAATATTTCACCAACTGGATAAAAACATACAAGTGTTAAGGAGGAAAGAAACTCTCACACCCATATCCCTGAACATTTAACAACACAATTAACAACCTGCACAAGTAATCACTTACAGGAAAAGATGTAAATATATGTGAGACAAAAATTGTAAAGGAAGGCTCAACAACACTTACTTTACTTCATCAATCACAAAACACCACACCGAACTATAATAACAAGCTGGATTAAAAGAAAGTACTCTGCAATTGAGATATGAAACCTATAATGTATTCCCCTTTTCAACAAAATGAGTTACAACAGAAATGAAGAAAAGACCAAGATTCTGCAAAAATACTAAGTCTCCAATATCACTCCTCAGAACTCAAGAAGAAATCAGCCAAAAACTCACTAAGTACAACACTACTCCCATTTTCGGATGCAACAATAAATCCTAGAAAATAGGACCTGAAACTCCCTCCAAAAAGCACCAAAGGACTGAAAAAGTCCAACCAAGTCATTAATCACCCATGTGACTCATCAAAACTATCCTCAAAAGCCTCAAACTGCCTCAAACTGCCTACAACTAACTCAGGAAAGGTCAAACTCGACCCAAAGATTTCTCCAACCTTCCTAGGAGGACTCAACAAACCCCTATATCCACTCAAAATGTCTGGAGACTTTAACCAATCCCTAAACACCCTCCAGATCCATTAATCCTTTCTATAAGTCATGAAGACTTAGCAAATTCAACATGTGCCACTTTAATACATCTTGTTTTAATATTTAATAATGGTTTATAAGGCACCAATTATTAAATTTAAAACACAAGAAAAAGATACCACAAATTACATAATTTAAAATTTAAACTTATCCCATATACTTACCCATATTAAAGAATAATAAAATTTATTTAACCAATATAAATAAAAAAACTTATATTTGTTAAGTAGATTTTATCTATTCCTCAACGTGGATGAGCATATAGGATATGTTTAAATTAGTTAAAAAACTTAACCATGGCAAAATCCTTTGTAAAAACATGTCATGGCATAGTAGGTAATGGCTTCTACGTCATTTGCAACAAAACATGACTCCACCAGATCTCAAAAAACATTACAAACGACCGAATTCAGTTGCTCAACCCTAAAGATTAAACAAAAGCCATCTTCTTTGTCATTTGCATTTGATATTTTTGGAGAGAGATTGGGAAGCCACCACTTGAATAGGGTTTTTGAAACCCTACTCCACCATGAAAGGAAGGAGAAACACTGTTGATACTGCCACTGCTCTATTTTTTGGAAGATTATTGAAGTCTGTGGTAATGTGACCGAGCTACTATGAGAGGCTTTCATCAAATACTCGAACTAGGCAAGTAAGGATTGTCTCCTTTCGGTCACCGTGAATATTGACACTCACTCTGTTACCATCTATGGATTTGTATTTTCCTGTATTTTTTACATCTCTTCCGCTTCCTTTCCTGGGAGCTGCTGTGCGTGCTAAAAACTCCATTTATGTTTCTTTCTTGCGCATCTTCTTCACTTAGAGCGTGTATTACGTCACGTTTCTCTGCAGATTCTTCCTATCTTTAGTGACATCGTAGCTTGAAATGAGGGTTTGCCATTACTGGCATTTACATGCTAGATAAAGACTTAAAAATGTTGAAGATCTTCTGTCTCTGATGGTATTCATGTTTTTGAAACGCAAGTTTGTTATTTTCCTGTATCTTTTTTACTGAGTACTGCCGCAAGTATTGAGAGTTTGAAACTGAAACATGAATTTGTAGGCGTGTGTTTGCTATTATGCTTGCCGTTTATACTCATCCACAGGAAGAAATGTGTCCTTTGTGTTCTTTGTTGGCGTGTCTGAAGATCTTTTGAAAAAAAAATCTGGCATCATTCTTACTGTTACATTTTCTGGGGCTGCCAATAACCTTACTAAAACTGAGAATTTGTTTTTTGGACTGTTAACACCATGCCGTGAAACTAAAAGTTATAACACTGCTATTCTGGCTACCATAGAAGAATTTCATTTTCATTTACTTGGCATCATTCTGGTTACTCAACTATTTTTTGCAGTGTTATTATCAGGGTTTCACACAGATTTTCCTTCTCTCACATGAGAGTTTGAAACTGGCTCTTTCTTTTTTATTACACACCAAGCAACATAAACGAAAAAACATCTTGTATGAACTATGTTCACCTCCAATTTAGATCTGGGACTGCTGTAAATCTTTCATCTTGGATAATGTCCCAGTGCATATCTTTTCATCTTCTTGAGGCCACGGTCTTTTGACAGAAAGAGGATTTTGTTGAATACTGCTAAAATCTTCTTCTGGACTCTTCCCTGCATTCCTTGGAAAATCTGCATACCATCACCCAGATTTGAAAGAAAAAAATAGAAACTACTGCATATGAATGTTTTTGTGCTATTGAAAGTTCCATCTTTGCAAACTAAGAAAAAAACATTGTATGTAGTGACTGAATCCTCCTTTTCTCCATGTTTCTTTTTTGATCTTTATACAATTATCTGGGCACTAGCAATGTTTTAATGCTTACTTTAATGTCTGCTGAAATCATTAACTGTGTACAACAACATTCCTTCCATGCTCTGTTTAGATTGAACTGTTGTTGTTTAAATCTGCACTTATCCTTTTGCACTATCAGCGATCACTTTCCTGAAATCTGATTCATGTTGTTGTTCCCATTAAACTATAAAGTTTCAATTAGAAAAATAAATTGTCCCTTAAATAGATTCTGAATTCCCTCTACTATTTACTCTTGCACTTGGAATACAATAGAAGGTTCCATGAATGATCACATGCCCCTTTAATACTGTATTATCTTACCGCTTGATCTGAATCACTCCTACCACTAACATGCTGGGCTCAAACCCTTGTGGGAGCCGCATTTGCATCCACATGTCAGTGATGGGTGTGATGCTGCACAGGAAACAAACTCATTAGTAATAAACTGGTTTCTTTCTTATATCTTGGATGTAAATGCATATGCAGAATGACACGATGATGACATTGTTGGCCATTGCTTAGATCATATTGATCTAACTAATTTTATCTTGCAGGATTTGGAGCGGGAAAAATGGAAAACAAAGTAGCGGAAACAAAAGCTCGGAAGAACTTCAATGCAGCCAGTCATTCCAGGCAATGGCTGGCAACCATGACTCACTTCATTTCTGCATTTACATTTATGTTTGTAGATCAAATTTCAATTCTTTTATCCTTGGTTAGTTTCACGGCCCGTGTGAAATGTAATGAGCACCTTTGATGAATAGCAAGATTTACATTTTCAAAAAAGTAGTATAAGATGTATTTCATTCTTCTTTCATTTGTTATGGCTTACTTTTCGTCATAAAATGCAAACTTATATTCATAAAATAAATCAAAAGGCTATGATAGGCAGTAAGCATGATTTTTCTTTTAAATAAACAAACAGTCCCAGCCAGCATGGCTATACCAATTTGACCTTAAAGTAAAAATGGTAACAAAATTGGCGACCTCTGATGGGTGTCTGCCTGCTAGACATAAAAACCAGTATCCTTAAATAATCCATAGGGCTTCGGAGTCAACAACAGATATTTTCCTTTCTTGGTTTGAAACAGTGATTGTTGTTTTCAGCCCCGTTTGATTGGCATGACTCAGAATGATGAGGTAGGCTCCCCTTCATTATGCTAAGTGATGTTAATCAAACGGGGCTGAAAACAAGAATGACTGATCTCATGACTGCAAAACATCTAAACTACAGGATTGTGCAAAGCAGAGCAATACTAGGGGTAGATATCGTAACCAGGGAGTCACATTTATATATGCGCTGCACCAGGATGCATGAAATGTTCACCTTGTTTTTTGTAAACACGTATTTGAATGTGGCTAGTTGGCTATGTATGTGCACGAAAGTAGGACTGCTCTACTTTGTACAGTTCTTCTGAGGACCTTGGAAACCTTTATTGAAAGCAGGGAAACACTAGGAAAACCTAGGAAAAACTATGCAAAACAACACTTAGGGAAAACAACACTCAAAACATGGTGCAGCAGCACCTTATTTGCAACCTACTGATATTTACAAAGAACCTAAAGATCATACCTCAAAACAACGTTTAAGGTGAATACCATTGACTGGTATTGGCAGCACTTTTCCCTCCATAGTTGACAACTGATATGCGTTATGTTCCTTACATTCTGTAATAATAAAAGGGCCACTCCAAAAGTTGTCAAACTTTGAATGCTTGCCTGGCCTACTTTTCAACACGTCCCACTTCAGCACAACATCTCCTTGACTAAACACCTTAGGACTAGACTTTTTATCAAATGTTCTTTTAGTCTGAAGTTGTTGATACTCTAAGGTTTGCATAGCCTTTCTTCTAACTTCATCCAGCTCCATTAATTCAGCAAACGGACTGCCATAGGATCTTCTTCCTCAAACATTTGTAGCTGATGCATAATATCAAGAGTTGGAAGCTCAACTGATAAAGGTAACCTTGCTTCTTTTCCATACACCAGCATATATGGAGAATTGCTAATTGACTGCTTAGGAGTTATACGATCTGCCCACAATACAGTCTTCAAAAGAGAATGCCAAACTCTCTGATTCTCCTCCATTGTCCTGTTAATGATCCTTATCAAGTTTTTGTTTGTGCTTTCAGCCAAACCATTCCCTTGAGGGTAATAGTTTGAAGACGTGCTCAAGTAGATACCGTGCTTGACAGCCCAATCAGTTATTTTAAAACCAACAAACGCCAATGCATTATCAAATATTATAGATTCTAGGACACCAAATCTGGTAACTATATCCTCATAAACACTTAAAACAGTAGATTTGTTTGAGTCCCTCAAAGCAACCACTTCTATCCACCTTGTAAAATAATCCATTGCCGTGAGCACCCACCTGTGGCCAGCACTAGATGGCGGGTTAATAGGTCCTATGAAATCAAGACCCCACTTCATAAAAGGCTGGTCCACCTGAACCGGTTGTAAAGGCATAGCTGAGAGTTTCTCCTTACCCGCAAAGAGTGCACACTTCACACATTTTTTAGACCGTGCAAAATAGTCCTTAAACAATTCTGGCCAAAAATAACCAGCACGCATGATTTTCCATGCAATTGTCCGTGGGGCAAAGTGACCCCCTGAATCTCCATCATGAAATTCTTTTAAGACTCTTTCTACTTTATCAGAGTCAATACACCGCAATAGCATTCCATTTACATCTTTCCTAAACAAAACATCATTCAGCAAAACATAAGGAATAGACTGCAAACGGAAATACCTTCTTTGCTCTGTCTAAATGTAGTGGGCATTCTCCAATCCTCAAGAAATGGGTCATGTCATGCACCCAACCTTCATTTTTTAGTGCTCCATCAACTTGATATCATTGTTGTTGAACAAAACAGCAATTGAATCTTCACTTTCATTGCTTTCTGGAGTTGCAGCCATCTCCTCACACAACCCCCTGTCTCTTACCAGCTTTGTAACATTGATGTCTACGTCAAACTCCATGACTTTTGTGATCCAACCAGCACTTTTGTCATTTAAATCTCTGGTCAACAAAAATTCTTTCACACTTGAATATGTACCTTATTACCAAAAATTAAAGGCTTGAATTTCTTCAAACTACGCACTACTGCAAGTACGTGTTTCTCCACGAAAGTATATCTGGTTTCATAATCAGCCAAAGATTGGCTGAAAAAGGCAATTGGCTGCTCATAATTGTCTTTGTTCTTTTGTACCAACATAGCAGATATATTGTCAATGCTGCCATAAGCATACAGTATGAAATCTTGTAAGAAATCTAGGTTTACCAGAGTAGGGGTTGATGATAACGCCTCCTTGATAGCTTGGAAACTGTCCTTGCCTTCTTTGGACCACTTAAAAACCATGTTCTTCCTTAGCATTGCAGTTAAAGGCTGCTGCAAATTTGCAATGTCAAGGATGAATCTTCTTACGAAATTGATCCTCCCTAAGAAGCTTTGCAGTCCTTTCTTATGGTTGGGCAGCGGTAGCTCAAAAATAGCTTGTATTCGCTTAGGATCAATAGTAATACCAAATTTGGACACAACGTGTCCAAGAAGCTTTCCTTCATGTACTATGAATATACTCTTCTTCAGATTGAGAGAGATGCCAAACTCCTTGCATCTTTCAAAAACTTGCCTCAAATGTTGCAAATGTTCAGCTGTAGTTTTACTATAAACTGTCACATCATCAAGATACACCAACAGAAATTTATAAATCAAACCTTGAAATGCATGCTCCATTGCCTTCTGAAATGTAGCACCAGCATTGGATATCCCAAAAGGCATCCGTTTGTAGGCCACGGTTCCCCACTTTGTTGTAAACGCTGTCTTAAACTGATCAACCTCATTAACACGCACCTGGTTATAACCTGAATAACCGTCAAGGAGAGAAAACCTCTCTGACCCAGCAACTAACTGCAATATCTACTCCATAGATGGCATCGGATGATGATCTTTCAATTATACTCAGTTAAGATCTCTGAAATCCACACACAACCAGATTTCACCATTCTTTTTCCTTACCGGTACCAAGTTAGAAACCCATGACGTATGTTTGATAGGAAAAATGATGCCTCCTATCAGTTTTGTCAACTCCTTGATCATTAAGGGTTCTAATCTTGGATTCAAAGGCCTTTGCTTCTATCTAACAGGTTTAGAACTTGGATCTAAATCAATCGTATGTTCAACAATGCTTGGATCAAAAGCTTTTAAGTCAGAACACTACCAAGCGAAAACTTTAGGAAATTCTTGACATAAGTCCCTAAACTGCTGCTTTTCTTCTTTAGAACACACTTTTCCAATCTTGAGGAACTTCCCTTCTGCTATTTCCAGTTCCTCATAATGGTCTTCCTTGACCTGAATTCCAGCCTTACCCTTCTTGAGTTGATCATCACTATTAAAAGTGGATTCTAAAGCAACTAGACCCTTATGAACTTTGTTTGTTCTTAGTTGGATAAGCTGGTCACCATACTACTGTTTCATTTTATCCTGATTTGTGACAGCAAAATGCTCTTCTTCCAGCAAGAAAGTTAACACCTGCTCGTCACTATCAAAAACCTGCCAACTGACATCATTATCCATAATTGAAGGCCGGGTGACCAGCTTGATGTACTACTATACTTTTTCCTTCTTAAGATCATTAACAAGATCAAACTGTGCACCAATGACAGCCAACTGATCTGCATGCTTGTTTTGGCTCCTTGTGATTGAAAGAATATTGAAAGCATTGAACTCTTCAATCAAATCCCACACTCTATTCCTGTAGCACTTAGGTGCATTATTTTTAGTAACATTCAGCCCTCTAACCTGATTTGCCACAAGCTCGTTGTCACCATGTACTTTGATACAAGTGATTCCACGCTTCTTTGCCCATTCAAGACCTGCTATCAAGCCTTCATATTCTGCAGCATTATTTGTGCATGAGAAAGCAAAATGGAAAGCTGAAAAGTACCTATCTCCTTGAGGTGACACAAGCATGGCACCTCCACCAGC
>MU225467.1:531345-547837 GCA_018584345.1 Thuja plicata | reverse complement strand
TACCTAGTCCTAAATATCATATGTGACCAATCAGCTGATAAATACCCTCCCACCTTAGCTGTGAAATCTCTTGAAAGACACATGGCAAAATGTGGAGGCAAGTCAATGATGCTAATGTCTTGAGGAAGAACAAAATTGGGACAAGCATGAAGTGTAAGACCTAAACCTTTTATGACCCCCAAAGTATTGATGGCTGTCCCATCTAATTGAACAACTCCTTTCTCTAAAGGTTGATACTGAAGGCCTAACTTATCAGCTACCTCTCTAGGCATGATAGAACAACAAGCACCGCTATCTACCATGCAATTATGAACTAACTTGTCTCCTATAATCAAAGTTAGATAAAAAGGAGGAGGTCTTGGGTCTTTAGATACCTCTTTGGTGGGCATGCTGCCATCTTGCAGGTAATTTGTAAGCGCGCTGCCACTCTTTGTTCCTGTAGACTCGTTTTCATCTTTCAACTCCTTCAAAGCAACTTGTAGCATATCCTTCTGCCCCAGAATATTCAAAGTATCCCATACTGACATGTTAACATTTAACTTCTTCATGCTATCCACAATGTTGAAAGGCACAACAGGATTCGTCTTCTGATGAAGCTTCCCCGTATGTCTGGAGAATTTAACCAATCCCTAAACACCCTCCAAATCCATTAATCCTTTCTATAGGTCATGAAGACTTAGCAAATTCAACATGTGCCACTTTAATACATCTTGTTTTAATATTTAATAATGGTTTATAAGGCACTAATTATTAAATTTAAAACACAAAAAAAAGATACCACAAATTACATAATTTAAAATTTAAACTTATCCCATATACTTACCCATATTAAAGAATAATAAAATTTATTTAACAAATATAAATAAAAAACTTATATTTGTTAAGTAGATTTTATCTATTCCTCAACGTGGATGAGCATATAGGATATGTTTAAATTACTTAAAAAACTTAACCATGGCAAAATCCTTTGTAAAAACATGTCGTGGCATAGTAGGCAATGGCTTCTAAGTCATTTGCAACAAAACATGACTCCACCGGATCTCAAAAAACATTACAAACGACCGAATTCAGTTGCTCAGCCCTAAAGATGAAACAAAAGCCATCTTCTTTGTCATTTGCATTTGATATTTTTGGAGAGAGATTGGGAAGCCGCCACTTGAATAGGGTTTTTGAAACCCTACTCCACCATGAAAGGAAGGAAAAACATTGTTGATGCTACCACTGCTCTATTTTTTGGAAGATTATTGAAGTCTGTGGTAACGTGACCGAGCTACTATGAGAGGCTTTCATCAAATACTTGAACTGGGAAAGTAAGGATTGTCTCCTTTCAGTCACCGTGAATATTGACACTCACTCTGTTACCATCTATGGATTTGTATTTTCCTATATTTTTTACATCTCTTCCACTTCCTTTCCTGGGAGCTGCTGTGCATGCTAAAAACTCCATCTCTGTTTCTTTCTTGCGCATCTTCTTCACTTAGAGCCTGTATTATGTCACATTTCTCTGCAGATTCTTCCTATCTTTAGTGACATCGTAGCTTGAAATGAGGGTTTTCCATTACTGGCATTTACATGCTAGATAAAGACTTAAAAATGTTGAAGATCTTCTGTGTCTCTGATGGTATTCATGTTTTTGAAACGCAAGTTTGTTATTTTCCTGTATCTTTTTTACTGAGTACTGCCGCAAGTATTGAGAGTTTGAAACTGAAACATGAATTTGCAGGCATGTGTTTGCTATTATGCTTGTCGTTTATACTCATCCATAGGAAGAAACACGTCCTTTGTGTTCTTTGTTGGCGTGTCTGAAGATCTTTTGAAAAAAAAATCTAGCATCATTCTTACTATTACATTTTCTAGGGCTGCCAATAACCTTACTAAAAACTGAGAATTTGTTTTTTGGACTGTTAACACCATGTCGTGAAACTGAAAGTTATAACACTGCTATTCTGGCCGCCATAGAAGAATTTCATTTTCATTTACTTGGCATCATTCTGGTTACTCAGTTGTTTTCTGCAGTGTTATTATCAGGGTTTCACACAAATTTTCCTTCTCTCACATGAGAGTTTGAAACTGGCTCTTTCTTTTTTATTACACACCAAGCAACATAAAAGAAAAAACATCTTGTATGAACTATGTTCACCTCCAGTTTAAATCTGGGACTGCTGTAAATATTTCATCTTGGATAATGTCCCAGTGCATATCTTTTCATCTTCTTTAGGCCACAGTCTTTTGACAGAAAGAGGATTTTGTTGAATACTGCTAAAATCTTCTTCTGGACTCTTCCCTGCATTCCTTGGAAAATCTGCATACCATCACCCAGATTTGAAAGAAAAAAATTGAAGCTACTGCATATGAATGCTGTTGTGCTATTGAAAGTTCCATCTTTGCAAACTAAGAAAAAAACATTGTATGTAGTGACTGAAAACTCCTTTTCTCCATGTTTCTTTTTTGATCTTTATGCAATTATCTGGGCACTAGCAATGTTTTAATGCTTACTTTAATCTCTGTTGAAATCATTAACTGTATACAACAACAATCCTTCCATGCTCTGTTTAGATTGAACTGTTGTTGTTTAAATCTACACTTATCCTTTTGCACTATTAGTGATCACTTTCCTGAAATCTGATTCATGTTACTGTTTCCATTAAACTATAAGGTTTCAATTAGAAAAATAAATTGTCCCTTAAACAAATTCTGAATTCCCTCTACTGTTTACTCTTGCACTTGGAATACAATAGAAGGTTCCATGAATGATCACATGCCCCTTTAATACTGTATTATCTTACCGCTTGATCTGAATCACTCCTACCACTGACATGCTGGGCTCAAACCCTTGTGGGAGTCGCATTTGCATCCACATGTCAATGATAGGCGTGATGTTGCACAGGAAACAAACTCATTAGTAATAAACTAATTTCTTTCTTATATCTTGGATGTAAATGCATATGCAGAATGACACAATGATGACATTGTTGGCCATAGCTTAGATCATATTGATCTAACTCATTTTATCTTGTAGGATTTGGAGCGGGAAAAATGGAAAACAAAGCAGCGGAAACAAAAGCTCGGAAGAACTTCAGTGCAGCCAGTCATTCCAGGAAATGGCTGGCAACCATGACTCATTTCATTTCTGCATTTACATTTATGTTTGTAGACCAGATTTCAATTCTTTTATCTTTGGTTAGTTTCACGGCCTGTGTGAAACGTAATCAGCACCTTTCATGAATAGCAAGATTTACATTTTCAGAAAAGTAGTATAAGATGTATTTCATTCTTCTTTCATATGTTATGACTTACTTTTCATCATAAAATGCAAACTTATATTCATAAAATAAATCAAAAGGCTATGATAGGAAGTAAGCATGATTTTTCTTTTAAATAAACAAACAGTCCCAGCCAACATGGCTATACCAATTTGACCTTAAAGTAAAAATGGTAACAGGATTGCACCATAGGACAAACTAATGTTCCCCGGTGATCAGATAGTCGAAGTAAACCGAAACTCTAGTTTGAGGACATATGGCAACAACGACAGATAAGCTACCCAAGAAAAGACCAGTCTAAAAATGAGTCATATGATAATGATAGTTAAAGATCTAGGTGTGACAACCTAGGCATGTGAGGTTAAGTGTACACTAGGACTCCGTTTGGTTGATGATAACTTCGAATTTGACTTGGAAAATGCAATGGGATTCTAACCCATGAGAAACGCAGTACGAAGGATATGAATGGCGTGAAGCGAATGCAACCCTAAAGAGGAGACAAGACTTGTTCGCAAAATGAGAGTCGTGTTGATCAACTGATGATGTTCAAAGATATTCCCTCGAGATATGTAATGAACCCAACTTGGTCCAAACTGTAATGCTATTGCCAATTCACCAATATTTGATGAATTTGTAAGTGTTTGTTTCTATTCATGTCATTTGCTTCAATAATAATGTTTTCATACAATGTTTGCAGGAGAGAAATAACATATGTTACTAACTGCCAGGCTCTTTTCCTAAATTCAACTGCAATAGCAATTCCTTCTTCTCTGGAAATATATTTAAATTGTTTTGCATGTATATCTATATACTTTCCTTGTATTTTCAGAACACAAATTTTACAATGCAAGGAATGAATAATTTGAAATAACTTAATAGTTAAATTGCACCCAATTTTGAAGTTCTTTTCAATTCATAAAAACTTTAATCACATTTTTAAAACCAATACATAGCCATATACGGAATAATTCATTGAGAAAAGACCTGCTTTCAATCCCATGCTTGTTGTTGCTGGTCGCGGCAGACAGAAGAACAAGCAGTAGCTATTGTGGTTTTGCACATGAAGGAAGGGTGTCGGCTGATATGATAATGCACTGGGTAGAAGGTGTTGCAGCCGCTACAAACCAATTCCAAACCCTACGGCAGCCAATCTACTCATCCACGGTAATTCCAGAATGAAGTTTTGATCATCTTCGATGCTAATCAACCCACTATGTAGAATACAAATTGTTGATACCAGTCACTCAGCTCTAAGTGCCAATGCGATGAAAAATTTACAACTCTTCTGCAGACATTCGATTCCAAACCCTTGTCCTCTTCACCACCACCTTGGTATCAAGATTTTATAAGATTGCGATAGACAGTAACGTCTAGCTTCAAAATTACTTTCTACCTCCAATTACAGGCAAACAGAATGAAGGAAGAGATCTTGGTTATACTTCAGCAACCAATAAGATATTAACTTCAGAAGAATCAGTCTTCTAGAAGTCAATTTGACCCTTATACTTCAGCAAGGGCACAGATCAGAACTTCTCCTCAGAGAAAACAAACCAAATATAATATAATCAATCGATAGTGAATGAATGCCTTGCCAATTGCTTTTATAATTAAAAAGTGTCTTATCTCACACACTTTTCACTTGAAGCACTTTTATAGTTAGGCACATATTGAGTAATATAATTTATTAACTCATTTGGCTCCAAAAATGATCTTTTCTTCAATATCATGAAATTATGACACGCAAGGTCCTTGTTTCTTGTGCCCAAGATTTAAAACTTTCCATCCTGGTTCCGACGAGCTATAACATTAAGGTGCCCAACATATAATACCAACAATAATGACAACCTTAGCAAATTTAATTAAATAATAATAATCCACTCATCTTGCGAAAATAACTGAAGAAGCATCAGAATCAAAATCTGTTTGCACTGGAGTGATCCTGATGATAAAAGATGATGAGCGAACCTGACGAGGTGACTTACTAAAAATAGACGCTCTCTCCAAGATTCTTGGAGCCCAAACCGGAAGCCAGAAATGAAAACTGAGAGCATCATTCAACTCCTCTAACTCATCTAAGCTCATCGAAACTATCCATTGACTTACTATAAATAGTAAGTTCACACCAATGACCCTCTAAACACCTCGCCAGACCATGAGGATCACAATAATGATTTGGCACCATCCATTCAATGACCCTGCTAAAATTGGGGACATTACAGTCCTCCCTCCCCAAGATTGCTTGTCCCCAAGCAATCACGGGAACAAGAAACATCACGATCCACCAGGATCCCACGGATGAAACTGTGTAATATCAGTATCGTGCACAACTGGCCCCCATATCACCAACACCCAAATAACTGACATCACTCATAGAATCATCTGAAAACTAACTGTAGGTGTGGATGGAGGAAACAACTCAGCATAACTCAACCCAACTGAAACACTAACTCTGCCAATCCTCGCGTCTCTGTCTAACTAACACTCACACCCGACCACACTGTGGATATGATAACAAGTGTAGGTACTTGAGTCACTGCCACCAAATCCAATCTTGGAAACACTGACCTGGGCATGAAGATACTCCAAGTGATATAACTTGTAACTGCTGCTCCCATCTGTAAAAGATTGTACTAACCCATCCCACAATGGATGGTATGAAACTGGAGCCAACCCACAATGATAAAAAACCAAATCCTCTGCCTGTGGGTCGAAAGAAAAATGATGAGCACACCTCACAGTATAATGTCGATAGAAAGCCCCAATCTCCATCAATGGCTCATCACTACCAAACTGGAAATCAGGAGATGGCTCCAATCTCTGACTCCGCCTAACTGTAGGCTGGGTAGGATCCTAGGCAACCCTCTCAGCAAACCCAACCACAAAATCCCTGTTGGGAAGCATTGTAGCTAAGGTATCTACAATCTTCCCCACCAAATATCGTATACCACCAGAGCCTCTAATGAGAGTACCCTCAGATAGTTGGTACGAACTCCCCTGCAAATTTGCACTCTAGAGTAGATACTCCATGAATGACTCCGTGCAGTAAAAATTATACGTGGAAGCATCAACTTGCTCCCCCACAACCCACAGTTGATCCTCCTGCAAATGTGGCACTGCCAACTTTCTACTGCCACCAGTTGGATGAAATGTGGTAATAGATTCACTTCCAGCAACAGGAGCTCGTCCCTACTGATGCCCTCACCTCCTTTGTACCTACTGCACCCATATCTTGGACGGATGTGTCAGCCACATCATCACATCCCACATCTCCAACCGTAGAAGCAAACTCACCACCAACCATCTCAACATGCAACTGGACTGGGTCTAGGGTTGGTGTGGACCAAACATGCTCCAACTCTACAGTCACCTCCTCCAATTGTAACTATGACTCATTGAAAGCCAACTGGGTACACTGCAGTGAGTCCACAATCACCTCACGCTCCTGGGTAAGCTCAACCACTTCCTCCTCTTTCCCTAACAATGTCTCATAACAGATACTGCTCCACTCCAGAAGGTAATCCCTATCAGCAACTAACTATGTATAATTATGCTTCAAGACCTTGACAGCCACTCGAAGCACATAAAACTTTACTAGGGAAAGGCTACTATCGCCGTGCTCATCTGACATAGGAGTACCCCAACCAAATGCGGCTAACATCTGACGAATCATGTCAAAATTCTCAACAACTGAAGAGATGTCTCTGTCACTCACCTTCATCTGACTAGACACATGATGCCTATGTAAGCCCTGTCTCCTATGCATGCTCTATGTCCCACTAACTGCACTGTGATATGAGACTGAATCAAAACTACTCTCCCCATGTATGCTACTATCCTCACACACATTTGCAACAGAAATACAACTCATCGGTACCTCAACGAACACCTTAGAAGAAGTGGAAACCCTAGTAGTATCACCAATAACAAAGAGTCCCTATGAATCCTAATCCTAGGACCCATCCAAAAGCACCTCAGAGTCATCACCCAATATCTGATAAGGAATGTCATACCCCATGCAGCCTATATCATTAGAAGTGTCCATACTCACTGCATATACATCCCCTAACAGATGCTCAACTGCTATCTTCTGACTCTGTACATATGAATCAATATCAGGATGTGACTCAATCACTCCCAAAAATGAGCTGACATCTGTCGACTCAGCTGTAACACCCTGATCATCAATACCACAACAAGGTAGCTCCATGCTCTCACCTATCCCACCTGAGAGGGGTGCTTCCTCTCGCTCCAGAGCTACACTACGATAGCTAACATATAAAACTCCAATAACAATTCCCTCCTCGAGAGAATCTGGACCATCAGAGGCAACTACTGTGTCAACTCTCTCTGCACCAACTGTAGCAACGACTCGGAAAGCCTCAACCTACTGAAGCTCAGTATTACACTCTACTACTGGTACTGACACGTCCACATGTATATGTGTGGAGTGTGTTAGAGTAATTATATTTTACACTTATTAATTAAATCACTTTGGTTTAATTAATTAAGTTATTTATTACTCTGTTTTCTTAAGCTATCTCTTAGGTGCATTATAATTAATATCTTTATTAATTATAATGTGCAACCTAGATTTTTTAGGCTTTAGGGTTTTGTTCACCTTTATAGGTTGAACCTTGTAAATCTTTTTTTAATTTAACCTGATTCATAATTTTGCTCTCATTTTTGAGTAACTTCTGAGTTCTGCCTTTTGCTTCTTCCTGCTTCTCCTGTAACAGGTTATTTGCATGCAGCTATTCTTGGCGTTCTGTGGATTTGTATCTCTCAAATCCTACAGAGTGCCTATCATCAGATCCATGAGTAGGTGTCATACATATTGGTACATCTCCATCTCGAACACCTGTCGCGGAAAACTCAAGCCTCCTACCCTGCGATCTCGATGCAAGCCTACTGAAAGAAGAAACCAAATATCTTGCTGCCCTATCTATTGTCTCTGGATCCGACAGTCTTGCTGCCATCCTCTGCTGATGAAGCTTAAGTCTCTCCATACTCTCCAGTAATGTATTTATTTTATTTCTATTTCCCGCATTGTTGTGCCAGCTCTCAGTGCTAAGCCGCCTGTATCTATCCATAGCTCAAAATATGTGAGTGTTGATCACTCTAAATATAATAGCAGATCTGCATAAATAATAAATTTCCTACACCACAGGGTGGCAGGAAACTACTCTGATACCACTGTAATGAATCCAACTTGGTCCAAACTGTAATGCTATTGCCGATTCGCCAATCTTTGATGAATTCGTAAGTGTTTGTTTTTATTCATGTCCTTTGCTTCAATAATAATGTTTTCATACAATGTTTGTAGGAGAGAAATAACATGTGTTACTAACTGTTAGGCTCTTTTGCTAAATTCAACTGCAATAGCAATTCTTTCTTCTCTGGAAATATATTTAAATTGTTTTGCATGTATATCTATATACTTTCCTTGTATTTTCAAAACATAAATTTCACAATGCAAGTAATGAATAATTTGATATAACTTAATATTTAAATCTCACCCAATTCTGAAGTTCATTTGAATTCATGAAAACTTAAATCACATTTTTAAAACCAATACATAGCCATATATGGAATAATTCATTGAGAAACAACCTGCTTTCATTCCCATGCTTGTTGTTGCTAGCCGCGGCAGACAGAAGAACAAGCAACAACTATTGTGGTTTCGCACATGAAAGAAGGGTGTCGTCTGATATGATAACGCATTGGATAGAAGGTGTTGCAACCGCTACAAACCAATTCCAAACCCTATGGCAACCAATCTGCTCATCCACGATAATTCTAGAATGAAGTTTTGATCATCTTCGATGTTGATCAACCCACTATGTAGAATACAAATCGCTAATACCAGTCACTCAGCTCTAAGTACCAATGCGATGAAGAATTTACAACTCTTCTGCAGACATTCGATTCCAAACCCTTGTCCTCTTCACCACCACTTTGGTATCCAAATTTTATCAGATTGCAATGGACAGTAACGTCTAGCTTCAAAATTACTTTCTACCTCTACTTACAGGAAAACAGAATGAAGGAAGAGATCTTGGTTATACTTCAGCAACCAATAAGATATTAACTTCAAAAGAATTAGTCATCTAGAAGTCAATTTGACCCTTATACCTCAGCAAGGGCATAGATCAGGACTTCTCGTCAGAGAAAACACACCAAATATAATATAATCAATCGATAGTGAATGAATGCCTTGCCTATTGCTTTTATAATTAAAAAGTGTCTTCTCTCACACACTTTTCACTTCAAGCACTTTTATACTTAGGCACATATTGAGCAATATAATTTATTAACTCATTTGGCTCCAAAAATGACCTTTTCATCAATATCATGAAATTATGACACGCAAGGTCCCTATTTCTTATGCCCAGAATTTAAAACTTTTCATCCCGGTTCTGACGAGCCATAACATTAAGGTGCCCAACATATAATACCAACAATAATGGCAACCTTAGCAAATTTAATTAAATAATAATAATAATAATTCACCTGTCTTGCGAAAACAACTGAAGAGGCATCAAAATCAAAATTTGTCTGCACTGGAGTCATCCTGATGATAAAAGGTGATGAACGAACCTGACTTACTAAAAATAGACGCTCTCTCAAAGATTCTTGGAGCCCAAATCGAAAGCCAGAAATGAAAATTGAGAGCATCATTCAACTCCTCTAACTGATCTAAGCTCATTGGAACTATCCATTGACTTACTATAAATAGTAAGTTCACACCAAGGACCCTCTAAACACCTCACCAGACCATGAGGATCGCGATAATGATCTAGCACCATCCATTCAATGACCCTGCTAAAATTGGGGACATTACAAGATAGGGTAAAAAGAAATATCTGCCCAAAAACAAAGCAAATTTGAAAAAACATAGGGTGTATCCGCTAGAACATGGAAATCATTGACAAGACAAGTACCAAGCATATCCGCCAAATCAGAATACAGATCCACTAGATAAGGACAAGCAAATTCATAAGTTTGGAGGCAAATTTTCTAGATAATGACAATAGGACAATGCTCCTGACTCGAAAGTAAAATCTACGGACATAATTGGCATATTCACCCAACTAATCAGCGTATGCGATGAGCTACAAGGCGTATCCTATCAAATGGAAATTATGTTGAATTGTGAAATGCAAGGTATGACTTAATTTTGCTTGTTGAAAGGACAAATTTGCCAAATTATAAGGCAAATCTGCCCAAGTATGAGGTGTATATGCCCAAGTAACAAGCACATCCACCAAACTAGTTGGCAAATGTGCAAGAACTTAGAGCATATGCACCAAACAATAGGGCATATGTGCTAGACAACAAGGTGTATCAGGGGAACTATAGGGCATATCTGAAGGATTATAGAACGTATCTGATGGAATACAAAGGCAAATTACATGATCAAGCATGCAAATTTGATGAATGGTTGAACAATGACCACGCTAAGTATGTTCAATTTTGCCAAAGGACAGTGCACATTTGTCCAACCTCAATCGTATCTAAGAGACCAGGATTCAACTAACTCAAAGCTGAACTAGTTTGTTGTGGCAAACATAAATGTATGATGCAAACACAACAAGCACACAAACAATTTGTTTGACATAGACTAAAGTGTATGGGGCATAGATTAGCCCAAGATGAAATTGTCTGGTTTCAAAACAATTGCAAACTTACAACTTACGTTGGAAAGTTGATACTACTTGTTGAGTCCCCAATTGGACAAATCCATATACTTAGACAAAGAGGACAAGTAGACAATCAAGTGTCATTGGCTCCCCCTTACACGACAATTATCGAGGAGTGCCATAGACATATCTAACAAATTAGGCAAAGAAGAATATGCTTCAAATACACTCTCCAGACTGCCCAAATGATCCTCTGGAATGAATGTCGGAGCAGTCAAGGAAATGGGTATTGCAGACATGGCTACAGGAGGATCCAAAGTAGGAACATGCTCTGTAGAAAAGGAATCTACATCTGTATAAAGTGGAGATATAGAAGCCTCATCAGACACTAGTGCGAACTCTGATATTGTTGATATCACAGATGTGTCTATGGCATGAGATACCTTAGGTTCCTCCTCCAATTCAGCCTCACTGGCTACGATCTGGATACTCACAGGTTTTGTTGTGACAACTATCTCAGATGCTTTGATTGTAGCCTTGCCTCCTTTGATAGTGAGCTTCGGGATTCCTATACTATCTAATGTAGAAGTGCCATCCTTATCTTTTTCCCTGATTTCTCATTTTAATCCGACTAGACCACCATGATCAAAGTCTTTTCCTAGCTTAATCTTGATACAACTTAGGCCTCTTTTCTTTAGCCATATGTTTGTGTTGGCTATGATGGACTTAAATATATCATAGATAGATGTACTTTCCTTTATTGACTAGGAAGGTGGCAAAATAAACAAGCTCTCCACTCAATGCTTACGGTATTTAGCATCTAGGATATCATCATCATCCTCAACACCATCAAGAATCAGAGCCAGATTAAAGTCTACAATCTGCTTTAGAGTCAGTCTGCAGAAATCCATCTTTCTGATTTCAACCTCAGTGCATATGTCAATCCAAATATCCTCAAGGCGATGAATATGTACAAAGCTTCTTATTTTATCATTCATGCTTCAATAGTTGAAATAGCTTCTAGACATAAACTTCTTAAGAGTGATCTCCTGAAGTTTTGTCTCCATGCACTTAGCTTTAGGAACGATAGTCAAAGCATATCCTCAAATCCAAAGTGAGTTCTGTGAAGAAATCCCCACCCAGGCCTATGAAGATTAGACTGGTAAGCTTGGACAGCCATGAGTTGCCTTGCAAGGTCCATCAGAATTATCTTTTCAGAGGGGTAGCATGGAAGTGCGTAAGGGTCACCGCGGAAATAGCCAACCCTCATGTAGGTAAAATTAGGAAATTAAAGAAACAAGTAGCCATATTAATTCACCTTCTGCCAAGCTTCATCTGACACCCACTTATTTGGAAGATCTTTATAAAAAAGACATAAAATGCCCAAAGAAAGCATCTTGCACTCTTCTATAGTGTGCTCGGATTAATCTGAAAATAAGTTGTTTATAATAATCCCAAATTGGTAGCAAGGATCTACCACCTTTAGTTGAAAGGCTAGAGAAGGATCCCAAAGAGGCTGATATATAAACCAGGCTGATATAAAAACTGAGGGTATTAGTGACTTTAGAAAGCTGCTCACAAAGTGTCACTAATTATTTCCCCCCAGAAGAGCTTCTGCTTACTTCACACGATCAAATATATGAACTTATACATCCATGGTTCAAAGGAATTAGATTCCTTAAGGTCCCCAATCCTGTTGAGTAAAGTAATCAAGTCATTGATTTCCTCACAAAAGTCTGACCTGTGAATTGTCTTCGATCATCTTGTCAAAGCATTAGTTCTTTTGTCCAATAACTAATTCTCGTTGACGAACCTTATATAGTCTGTCCTCCCATCTCTTTATGGCTTTCTCTTTAGTCATATCAATGCACATTAGAACAGGTGGAAATTTGAAATATTTGTCAATTGTATCAGGATCAAAACTGATAATAGCATTCCCATCATCATCCTTAATGGTCCTAGACTCGGGATCAAAATGATCTGCTCATGCCATTACAAACTCAAGTTCTAGAGCCACTACTAGAAACGTGGAAACCAAGTAAATATGACTTTGAATGATAGGGGCCATTTCTGGGTTCGTGGAGGTTTCCACTTGTTTCAGGAATTCAACCATGTTTATATATCCAATTTATGTGTCTCCAATCTCATCCACATAAGATGTCACCTAGGAAGGTGAGATAGAATTCAGGCACTTATCATATTGATATTTCATTTTCTTCTTGCCCTTTTGAGAGATTGTGTCTTCTGACATAGTAAGCAAACCTACGAATAAAGATGCAACATGGAAATTCCAAAAAGTAAGAACATCTTCATATGGTATTGATGAATCCATAGAACACTATTTGAGGCTCTAACTTTGCAGATCTGGAAGTATACAAGTATGAGATATGAATGGAGGGATTTTGAGCAACAAAAGATGAATGAATTCAAAAAATCAGCTATTTTAGTGGGAGAAAAGCTGAAGGACGGGCTTTTTCAGGGGCACTGTAGGTAGATGGAAAGTAAGCATTGAGCATGGAACTCTCATAAGTTCAATATTCAATAGCTTTGGCTGACCTAAGAGTGGGAAGCTCCAAAGTTATGGGAATCTCTGCACTCCAACTGTAAAACAGCTAAAATGGCGACCTACCAATATCCCTCTTTGGTGTGATTCTATTTGCCCACAAAGCATCGAACAATACTTTGTGCCAGGATCTCTGATTTTCATCCACCATCTTGCGAATGATAATAACCAGATTCTTATTGCTTGATTCAGCCTGACCATTACCTTTACAATAATAATCAGACAAATGAGACACGGTAATTCCATGTTCAAAACAAAACTGTGTAATCTCTGATGAGAAGAAAGCCACAACATTGTCTTTCACAATCTTATTGGGTACACCAAAGCGAGAAATTATATCCTCCTTCAAGAATGAGCACACCACTGATGAAGTCGCGTGCTTTACAAGGATTGTTTCCACCCATTTGGTGAAGTAATCTATTGCAGTTATGTTGGCTAAATATTTTGCAAGTCACTAAGACTACAACTTGCAAAACGTGTGTTTTAGGCAGCAGTATGTGAGATTTCTCTCTCCTCTCAGCAATAGGGGAGGCTCCCTTCTTACCGCAAGTAGCTTCAAGTAGAACTAAACTGTAACACATACAGTTCACTTTGCAACAGTAATATCGGTGACTCGATGATTGACTTAAGAACAATCAAATGAAGCAGCAGTTGATTTATCTAAAGACGAAGTGGTACAATGAGCTCAAAGTCTCCTGTCCTCACCTCAAATAAGTACTCTAATCTATTGTCCAATACTGAAGCTCAAAGTCTTCAGTCCTTGGATTATATCAGCCACTAGTTTCTATAGTAACCTCAATTTCCTGAAGCACAAAGTCTTCAGAAAACATGGATTAAAGATGCTCCAATGATTTAAACAAAGAAACTATTTTAATTTGAACAAGGATCAACAAGTGCAACATAAGAATACATTCATTGATTTTAAGGACAACAACACAAAGTCTGTCAATCTCTATTCCTTTATTCAAATGCTTAACTCTCTTACAATGAAACACAAAGTTTTCATAACTCAAGAGTTTTGCCTATAGTTTATTTGCACAAACAAAAGATCCAGATTACAATGAGCTCCCTCCTTTATATACGAAAATAGAAGAGAGGAAAGTGGAGAAGAAAGGGGAAACCCTCAACCACTTTGACTTATTCAATCCTTATCCTTAACTAACCAAATTTGAACTATTCAAAGCCTATCTATAACTAACTTTGACTTATTCAATGTTGCAGAACCTAATGTTCTTGCAGCATGATTACATGAGACTACTTTACATACTATCGTTTAATCTATCAAAGATTTTACACTTTTACAAAATGCATAGGAAAGCATCTAAGTGTCTGACAAGACACAACATCTATTTGCATCATCCTCTGTCGGTCTTCATACTGCTACAGGATGCCCGATGACTGATGTGTTCTGGTTTGGTGAAAACATCTCGAACCGAAACGTGAATCTCTATCCTTGATTGCTTTGCATCATTGGGGTGATCACTGAGAGGCATCTTTGTGTCTTTTTGTTTCAGTTTTGAAAGCATTCTATGTCCGCAATCATTGCATCACTTATCTCTTTCCTTGTATGACTCCATCATATGGTTGTTCCTGATTCATACGCTTTTGCAACCTTGGAATTTGTAATCCAGTCTTTGAAACTTAATCACATGTTGGGATGAACACCATATGTCGTATTTTGGGGAAGATGTCATTTTCTTTGCAACCATATGAGAAGTGCTTTGCTTCTTGCAACATGACTCTTCATTATTTGAGAAATACATACACCTCATGAAAGGTCATAAAAGGACACAAAAGGTGTGCTTTTTTGACGGTTTTGTATATTGGAAAATAGGACTTCTTCAATATGTAAGTATGGACATCATGAAGGAAGTGGGTTTTTCAATCCATAATGCATATAGGGAAGAAAATAGTATTTTTTAAGGCACTGCACGTATGTGGACAACAAGCTTTGAGTTCGATAAAATGAATACATTGACGCTCATATGCATGAGCAAATGTTCAATATACAAGGTGGGATTTTTTGGAATCATTTGCAGCTCATGGAAAGCCATGAAAAAGCATGGAGGTGAGCTTTTTGGAACCCTTTACACATCTTGGACAGCAAGTCTAAACATGGAAAAATGAGATGGGAAAGGTATTTTTTTATGGAGGGATATGCCACATGCGTGGTGGACTTTTTGGAGACAAATGCATACGGAAATAAAGTCAAAAAGTGGGCTTTTATGGCTACATGGCATATTGGAAACTTCACACTTGTTTTTTCCACATGAGAATATGAAAATGTGGGCTTTTTGTTGCATCTTGCATATGGAGCAGCACTTGGTTTCTTCGTATTTGTTTTGGAAAGTCACCATCAAGGACGGGGTTTTTAATCCCGACTGCATATGAGGATAAATGACATCCTCATAAGCAACTTAGAAGAAACTGGAAGAAGAAGATGGAAGACAAGAATAACATGTAAATCTGAAAGTAAAATGGAAGATTTACATATACAAGAAAAACAAAGAAAGAAAATACAAGAACTTCTTACATTCCTTTGAGAAATGCAAAGAAAAGCAAGCCTTCCAAATTTAGAGCAATTTTGAAATAAATCCAAAGGATTTTCGGATTTAGACAAAGATTGAATAAAATGGAGTTAAATAGACAATAAAACTTGACCCAATCTCTATGAAAGCAATGCCAATTGAAGTCTAGATGGATTGGATGACAAATGTGCAACATGGAGAGATAATATGCACAAAAATAGCAACAACTTTGAAAGATTCAAATCTGTAAATGTTGGATTCAAATATGTTGTTTTTGTTCAACAAATGCCAAAAACGGGTTTTAAATAGCCCAAAACATACCATAGATGAGCCATTTTGAACTTTCAGTCCCAAAAATGGGCTTTAAAATGAAAATACAGTCATTTTAATGACATTTTTGCACTTCCAGCTCCAAAAACGGGTTTTTTAGCTTCATTTGCATGCATTTTGGGGATGTAAAGACATGCAAATCACTCTAAAATCGCCACTATGGTTGTA
>MU225467.1:500664-531295 GCA_018584345.1 Thuja plicata | reverse complement strand
TTGGCCAAATGCATGTATAAACAATGTGCAAAGCCTTCCAAATTCGACGTCTAGGACAGACTATTAAAAACGTTATTTTAAAACACATTTGCATATGTTTTAAAAATATGCAATGCTCTTAAAATTCAACACTTTTAGGAAAGATAGTGAACAAAGAAGTAAAACCACACTTTTTGGAGTGCATTTACATATCTTTTTAAAACATGACTTCTATTAAGAAAAAGCCACCGGAAGAGTTTTAAATACGTTGTTTTGGATATGCAAATGCATATAGAAACAACACCCATAAGGATTAAATACACTCTTTAGAAGTTCAACTACGTATGTTCAAAAATACATAGAATACATATGCAGTTACAATTAAAAACAACGTATTTAATAAGAAAAAGACTTAGAGGTGAGTTTTAAAAAGTGTTTTGCATATTGATGATATGCAATGAAGAATAAAAACCACACCTTTAATACTTAAGTCTTTAATTTCAAATTAATTTAATATATAACTATAGTGTTTTAATAAAGTAACATGAAATTAGACTATTTTAAAGCTAATTTCATAAAAACATTAAAAACTATAGTCAAATCAACTCGAAATGAGTTGAAATTTGAAAATGGACTATAAAATCCATTTAATATATCAAATATAATTTGAACTCGTGCAATTGACTTCGAAAACCCCAACTTTTAAGGATTTTTAAAGAATATGCAGTCAGCCTGAAAAATCCCACCTTTTACATCATAACTTGAGTTATACTACTCCGATTGATGTCTAAGTTAGCTCGAAACGAGTGTATTTCAAAGGGCTATCTACTCAAGGGAAAATCAAGATTAAAAACCCAACACAAGACGAAGAAAAACCAAACAAAGACTCACCTTGAAGAATTTAACTCACAAAATTTTCCGTAGGGTTGCCCCAATTTTGTGAATACAAAATTGAGGACAACAAGTTAAAACATATGTATGTCTTGCACTGGACGATGGATTGATTGTGTCGATGAAATCAAGACCCCAGTGCTGAAATGGTTCCTTAATCACTATTGGCTTCAGGGGTAATGTTGCAAGTTTCTGCTTTCCAACAAATTTCTAGCAATGATCACACTTGTGCACCCAACTATATGCATCTTGGAAAAGAGTTGGCCAGTAGTACTTTGCTTGTACAATCTTGTTAGCTGTAACTGATGCTGAGAAGTACCCGCCACATGCCAGATCATGAAATGATTCCAACAACTTGACTTGTTGTGTTTTGTCAACACAATGTTAAAATGTACCATCAATGGCGCGTTTAAACAAACAACTGTCCCAAAGAACAAAGTATGTGGCTCTGAGCTTTAGATTCCTCCTTTCTTTGAAAGTTAAGTGCGCTGGACACTCACCATACATGAGAAAGTACGTGATGTCAGAATACCATTCGTCAGTCATGCTAACGAATAGAACCTTTGGAAAGACCTTCGGTAGGTCTTCTTCATTTGGTTCATTTTTAGCCATGAACTGACATAGGCCCTTACCACGAACTAGCTTGGTAGGCCGAATCTCAATATCGTCATGCTAAATTTTGGCAATCCAATTGCCTCTTTTCATTCCAAACTCTTGTTGCGTCAAGATAGACTTGACACTCGTATCTGGGACAAGAGAAACATGTGAATTTAGGATATAGACCCTGAAATACATGACTTCCTGACCACTATAGAGGCATTTTTTTCCATCAATGAATATTTCAATTCATGTGACTTGAGTGAGCATCTCATGAATGCGATAGGAGATTCAATATCATTAGCGTTCTTCTGCATGAGAATGGCTGACATAGTGTGTTCCAAAGCATAGTTGTACATTATAAAATCCTTTGAGTAGTTCGAACAGATGAACACAAGCGTTTGTGCTATTGCTTCTTTAATTTCTTTAAAATTCGCATTTCCTTACGCACTCCAATGGAAACCGCTGCTCCTTTCATCATATCTGACATATGATGAGTCTTTTCTGCAAAATTTGGAACAAATCTTTGCAAGAAATTTACCTTTCCAAAGAAAGAATGAACGACAGTCTTGCTGGTAGGGAATGAAAGGTTTTTAATTGATTTGACCCACCCATGATCAATCTTGATTCCCTCCTTAAACACGACGTGTCTAAGAAATTTACCTTTTGTAACCCCATAAATAGACTTCTTGGGATTAAGGGAAATTCTATGTCAGTGATATCTTTCCAACACCTGCTACAAACAATACAGATGATATTGCCTATTTTTGGAGAAGACAGTAAGATTGTCAAAATAAATCATAATGAATTCGTTTTTGATGTCGTGAAATGCTAAGTCCATAGCTCGCTAGAAAGTGGTGCCTGTGTTTATCAATCCAAAGGGCATCCTGTTGTAAGCAAATGTACACCACGGGGTTGTAAACATTGTTTTATGTTGATCATTCTCCCTGACTTCAATTTGATTATAGCCTGAAAAACCATCCAACATAGACAACATCTGAGAACCAGTCACTCTTTGCAGAACATGATCCATGATTGACAATGAATTGTTATCCTTTAAGGAATCCGGATTTAGATTGCGAAAATCCACACAAATGTGGGTTTCACCATTCTTTTTTCGTATCAGAACAATGTTGGCTACCCAACTAGAATGCTGAATAGGAAAAATTATTTTGGCATCCAACATCTTCTAAATTTCTAACAAATTGGTGCCAAAAAGATTTGGGTTGTATTGTCGGTATTTCTACCTGAATGGAGCAATGCCTGACTTGAGCGGAATATCATGTTGTACCATCTTGGGTCAAAATAACTTTAGATCATCATAAGAATATGCCAACACGTCCATGTATTGACATAAGAGATCAATGAATTAATCTCTTTCCTATGGTGTACAACACTTACAAATATTTACAAACTTTGGATCAATGACTGATCCAAGATTGTATTTTTCATACTCCATGGTAGAACTCGATCCAGTCTCTTCTTGATTTTTGACATAACGATCCCGTTTATCAAACAATCACTCCAACAAGATCAAACCTTTAGGAATTTTATTGCCCTTAAGTTGAATGAACTCTTCACTAGTCTCAGGATCTTTTTATGAAATGTTCTCACGAGGGGAACTACTACCCTCAAAATACAATTCATCATAATTATCTCATCTCCAAAAAATTGAGAATTTGTTGATCATCATTGAAGACTTGCTAGTGATTAGAGTTATCAAGAACATTTAGGTGGTATACCATCTGAATGGTATACCTATCTTGCTCAAAACTCCTATGGGGAATTAAGAGAGTTGTCGAGGCTACGAGTGAATCTGCTTTATCATTAAATTCCCTTGGAACCATAGAAATATTAAAAGCATCGAATGCTTCAATATAGCCCCACACTAAATTCTTGTAGTGTTTAAGCCTCTCATTCCTCGTTTAATATTGATTTTGAACTTGACATACCACAAGCTCAACATCGCCTTGAGCATGCAAATTTAGGATTCCTCTACTTTGTGCAACATCAATACCCAACAAAAAGGCTTCATATTCGGTCGTGTTGTTGGTATTATTGAACTACAACTTGAAAGAGTACGAGAACATCTCTCCTTGTGGGGAAATAAAAATGACCCCAACACTAGAACCAGTTGATGCACAACTACCATCAAACACCAATATCCATAAATCATTAGAGCTTGAAGTACTGGCAACATCTGATTGTTTGGAAGAACTTTTAGCAGCATCAATCTCCATGGTAGGAAGCATAGCTTTTTCAACCATTGTAGATGTTGTAGACGCGACATTAGTCACCTGATCCTCATTTGCATCAACAAATCGATCAGTATCATAAAGACATGATGAAATGGATGTATCAGAAGGCCAATCCTTAGAAAATTCTAAAACTTCATCAATATGGAGATAATAATTCCCCATTCTTGCTGATTCAAACAAAATCTATGCGTGAGGATCATCAGATTTGACACTGTGTACTTGGTTTCCCTTTTCAGAAGTAGCTTCTGCATGACACCTTTGATAGGTATCCGTGCTTCAGACATATCCATATTAAGTTCTCCACTCACATCCTTATAGAAGTTACGACCAAGTAACATCCCATAGGAAGCAGGAACGTCAGCAACCAAGACAGTCATCTTAATCTTCTTCTCTGGGAAGGAAGTGAATGCGAACTGAGCATCCTTAATTTGCTCCCGAAGAGGCACTTGCTTATTCTCCATTGAATCACAATTTTCAAAGGTATTTGTCAAAGTAAGACCCAATGCGTCTGCCACTTTGGCTGACATGACATTATCAAAGGCTCCAGAATCTATAACGTAGTTACTAAAGCTTGAACCCATTAATGAGCAAGGAAATATAAAAAGGTTCTATTTTTCTAGGAACAGATGACGAAATAGTAACTAAGTTGTTAGGCAAACTCTTAATTTCTGAAACAACAGTTTGAGTTTGCGTAGCTTGTGATTCTCTGACAAATTTGGTAAGCCTTTCCAGTTGATCTAGATAAGCTTGAAGGTATTCTACCTCAGACATTTGGATCTTAGTCTTCTTAGCATGGTCTACAATATCAAAAGCTTGGAAAGAGTTTGATAAAGAAGAAGAAAAACGTTCTGCTTGAGGCTTAGGATTAGACGTACTGGGTTTTGGTACACCGGAAGATACAGGAGAATTAGATGCACTTACTTGGTTATTCATCACATCCTTAGGAAGGGTAGGTAGTGGGCTTCCTCTTTTGGCAATAGTGACTGGTGTCTGCACATCACCCTTTGCTTTTGTAGCCTCATCTCTTTGATGACCTAACTGCGTTTGAGAACGCGCCATAACCGCATAGGCATGATCAAAACTCTCTTCAGCATATGTATCCTCGTAGTGTACATACCCAATGCTAGAGTCACCGACTGCTTCATAATTTTCATTGTATAGAGCAGCAATGTCCTCTGTTTGATAATCATCTGGCATAGAACCAGTTTGATCACTCTCATAGTACCCATTGTTGATTTGCCTAGCGGAGCTTCAAGCGCAAGCCTCTCCATAGGAGGGGAAGTTTTGCCTGATTCTTTGTTGCGTAACTGTTAGCAGCATTAGGAAATGTCCTTCATAGGATATCTTTATACGGAGTAACAAAAGATCCTTGAGATATTTTCTTTTTGAGAGCAAGTAACTCATTTGCTAGTTTTTGAACCTTAAGATCCGTACTACCCGAAGCTGAAACATCATTGAAAGAATTTCTATTGGAAGAATTTACTTTTGACTGGTCCTTGAGAATCTTTCCAGCCATGATAAGATCATCTTTAGTCTCTGTTGCCAGAGTTTGAGCATTAGCCAAACTAGTAGGAATGGCTCTTTTTAGCAAGAAACCAACCTTTGGAAGCTGAGTATTGATGAAGAAGCACTTCAAGTTCTATGCGGTGGGCTATGAAGCAACTGGAATCCATTTTGCCAATTTATTGAACTTGGCAATTAATTCACGCATACCCTTTTGTGCATCCTTCTTCATTTGTGTTAGTTGAGCCTGCAAAGCATGCTCATCCTCAGCAGGCTTGAAGCTTTCTTCAAACTTGGTCTTCAATGTGTCCCAATCAGTAATGGCTCCCGTAGCAAGTTTGTAAAATTAATTTGTAGTAATACCTTGTAAAGTCTCTATGAAAAGCCTCACAAAAACATCTTGGTGTTCCACTCCAAGCACACCACAGGCGATATAGAATGCTTTGATGTGCTCATCTGGGTGTTGTTTGCCATCGTCATAGAACTTGGAAAAGTTCTAACGTGAACCTGACGGAAGTGGATCCAAAGGTGTAGTAAGATTAAGAGGACCAAAATTTCTCCCCCACGGGCCTATAGCAACCATCTTCGGAAAAACTGGATGAAAGGAATCAATGGCTTGAAAAAGAATCGTGAGGCTTCACTTGGTACAAAAACCTTTTTCTTCGATGGTGGATAACTGGTAGTTCGTGAAAGAGGGGTCCTATTGGTAAAGAGGTCAAGCCTGACTTTTTGAGAAACACTTGGGCCAACACCTTTGAACCTTCTCCCTTGTTATGACGGATGTAATGACATAAACCCTCTAGTGTGAACAACCTGTAAAAAAATAGTACTAACAATGGATAAAACACCAACTTAAAATGAAAGCACAAGGCTTCCGAATGCATTCGTATATCCCTAATAGAGTCGCCAAAAATTGTTGGCTAAATTTTTTGCAAGTCACTGTGACCACAACTTGCAAAAATGTGACTTTAGGCAACATCTCACGAGATTTCTCTCTCCTCTCAGCAATAGGGGAGGCTCCCTTCTTACTGTTGGTGGCTTCAATAGGAACTTAACTGAAATTACACAAAGGGCGGTTCTCTTTAATCAATTCCTCTTTTTTCAAGAATGATTTTACAACTTAAGAACTCTAAATTCAACAAAAAGTGCCTACAGCTACGATAATATCGATGGCTCAGGAGTTGACCTAAGAACAACACTGAAGACACCAATCTACTTATATGGGTGGAATAGTTACAGAAACCCAAAGTTTCCTGCACTTATCCTGAAAAGGATTCAATAATCTAAACAAGCAGTAAGACTCAAAGTCTCTTACTGAATGTTTACCAATTTTAAAAGTACTTATAATTGAAGCGCAAAGCCTTTTAGCTCTAAGCATTTGCAGCCACTGTCAATTATAGCAACTCTCCTTGAAGCACAAAGTCTTCAAAAACTTGAATTGAATGCTCAAAAGATTTATGTAGAACAAACTATAAGATGAATCAAAGGCAGACTAATTAATGCAACGTAAGAATACACCAATTAATCTCAAGCTTCACAACACAAAGTTTGAGAACACTTGCTTCTTTATTCACTTTAGAAATCTCGCCCCAAGAAACACAAAGTTTTCAAGTCACGAGAGATTTTAGCATAGCCGATTTGCATATTACAAAAGATGAAAAATTACAATGAACCCACTCTTTTATATAGGTGAGGAGGGGAGGGAAAAGTAGAGAAATAAAGGGAAACCCTTAACTACTTTTGACTTATTTAAAATTCTATTGACTTTTTCTAAATTACAAAGCCTAATGCACTTGTAATTTGATTACATGTAGCGACTATACAACTGTAAGCCCTATATTTACAACTTGTTTCCATCCTACATGTAATCTATCATCAAATCTACACCTATCTATAAAACATAGGAAAAATGATAAGTGTTCATGACACTTAGGAATTATCTTCAGAGAGTGTCGATGAACATCTCGAACTTGCATAGAGACTCGTGTACAACTGCAAGATCTAGTGCACCATGTTGGTTAAAATTTTTGCAAGTAACTAAGACTACAACTTGGCAAAATTGGAACATTAGACGACAGTGTGTGAAATTTATTTCTCCTCTCAGCAATAGAGGAGGCTCCCTTCTTACCGTAGGTGGCTTCAACGGAAACTGAACTGAAATACAAACAATTCCTATTGCTACGATAATACCGATGGCTTAAGGGTTGACGTAAGAACAACACTTAAGACATCAGTTTACATATAATAAATTGAAACAAATACAAGAACACAAAGTCTCATGTACTTACTTCAAAATATGATTCTGAACATAGAATAGCCAAGAAAGCACAAAGTCTTTCACCGAATACCCTCTTTCTTAACAAGAAAAACACTTATCACTGAAGCACAAAGTCATCAACTTTATGTGATTGCAGCCACTACTATCAATATTAATCCTTATTTGTGAAGCAAAAAGTCTTAAAAGAACTTGAATTGAAGCGCTCAAATGATACACACAAGATAACTATCAATTGAAAATCGCCACCAAGGAGTTAAGATGGGTTTTTCTATGTGACTTCCATTTGTCAAAACATATGCCACTTGGAGAAAAATCACCACCCTTTAAAAAGAAATGCAGCGTTATAAGAAGTTAAAACAAAATTTTCAAGTGCATATACATATGTTTTTAATGAATTGAAAACATATGCATTCTTGCAAAAAATCGCCACTAAGCAAAGACTTGAAGACTCAACGACACATTTTAAGAATGAAAATAGATGTAAGAGATTTAAAAATCTCCACCAATGTATTCAATTTGACATGTAATTTATAGCTTCAATGAGATATGTAACAGGGATTAAAAAGTCCACCTTCACATTACGAATTTATTAAAAACTACATTCAAACTTTATCGAAATGATTTGAAATTTTAAAATGGGGTTCTCAAACCAATTTACATGTAAATGACATCTTTTGCATCATGTAATTGCCAATAAAAAGCCCACTAATGAGAGATTTTGATAAAAGAACAAAGACATGCAGTCAGGCCCAAAAACCCCACCTACTGAACACTTAATTCCTTAATAACTTGAGTTAGACAACTCCAACTGATGCCCAAGATAGCTCGAAACGAGCAAAATTTAAAATGATACAATCCTAGGGCAGAAATCAAACTAAAAACGAAGCGCATAAACAAGAAAAATGAAGAAAAGACTCGAAGGTTGCCAGAAATCAAGTGCTTGTGGGCAGAGAAGAAAAACTCATTCTAACAAGCAAGCAATATAGTGATAAACTTGACAAAAACCTCCCAAAACGATATTTGAAAGACATGAAACTCAAAACAATTCAGGGATGACAAATTGCCTTCATTACACATTATTCAAAACATCTAAAAATCAGAGGGAACACCTACAAATTCAGGAGAAATTGCGTAGGGTTGCCCTAATTTTGTCATCACAAAACTAGGGACAACACACCAGTGTGTTGTGCAATAGTAGTTGTCTTGCGAATTATGCTTGCACCTTTAAAAACATCTTTGTTGTACCCTCCAACAATGTTCTGAAGACGATTTAGCAGAAAATTATAGCTTGTTAATTTGTCAATTGAGCTTAAATCAAAGCTATCCACCTCAAGCTCTAGGCGAATTACTTTCGTGAACTCTGTGATAACATCATCTTCTACAATCAGTTCACCATTTTTGGCTACCACCTTACATGTCAGCTCCTCAAAACTATCATTGATTGTGTGCTCCTGTTCTTTGCACAAGTCCACAGCTACCTTCATTTCCGTCATGAGTCCCTTAATGACTTGTTCTGTTGACCATCAAATCCAAGTAATCAAAGTACATTTCCTGAGAAGAAATAACTCTATATTCACACAATATATCTAGGTCAACATCAGGCATCCTCTTCCAAACGCTCAAGTCTTCATCTAAGACCTTCAATTGCTCATTGAACGATGTGAGGAGCTCATTCAATTTAACCACAGTTTCCCTAATGTGGTTCAAAACTCTGAAAGCATCTCTGATCACCAATATACCCTATGACTCCAGTTGGCTGCCCCAATCATCTATGGCTTTGGCCTTGCGATCAACCTGCTCCGCATACTTGCTTGTCTACTCTGGAAGAGAAGAAGAAGAAATAGGTTCGACTTTTTGTGAAGATTTATTCATCTTTTCAATGATTTTTAGTAGGTGGGCATTCTCTTAAGCTCATTTTTATTCTCCCATAGTCGATCATTCCTTCTAGAGAGTAAGGCCACTACATCATGCGTGTCCTATTGACAACTCAACCGTGTTTGTTTACCAAGTTCAATTTTTGTGAACTTGTAATTAGAAGCATGTAGTTCTTCTGTTGGTTTATCAACCAGGAGCCCAACAACCTCAGCATATTTGACTTCATCTTGATCAACTATGACCCTGGAAATTGTCTTTGCCTTTTTACTTTTCAGAGGCTTTGCCTTGTTGAGCCGTTTGAAATCAAACTCTTCTAGAGGAGCCTCCTGCTTCTTCCTCTTCTGAGTAATGGCGCTAAGCCATTGAGGTAGAGCAAATGAAGTTCCCTGAGATGTACAAGTAGATGACACAATAGACATTGATTCTGTGTGCACAACTTTTGTGACTATTGTTGGAGTCTAAGTTTGAACAACCACTAGTGTTGGATTACTCTATGAGGCCTCTATCATGAAATTGTCAAACTGTGCAACAAAAGTATCAAGGAGTGCCATAGACACATCTGAAAAATTAGGCAAAGAAGAATATGCATCAAATACAATCTCCAAGTTGTCCAAATGACACTATGAAGTGAATGTCAGAGCAGCCGAGGAAATGGGTATTGTGGATGTGGCTACAGGACGATCCACCGTAGGAACATGCACTGTAGAAAAGGAATCTATATCAGTATCAAGTGGAGACATAGGAGCCTCGTCAGACACTGCAGACTCTAATATTGCTGATATCATAGATGTGTCTATTCATGAGATACCTTAGGTTCCTCCTCCAATTCATCCTCACTGGCTACGACCTGGATACTCGTAGGTTCTGTTGTGACAACTATCTCAGGTGCTTTGATTGTAGCCTTGCCTCCTTTGATAGTGAGCTTCAGGATTCTTATGCTCTCTGATGTAGAAGTGACATCCTTACCTTTTCCCTTGATTTCTCATTTTAATCCGACTGGACCAGCATGATCAAAGTCTTTTCCTGGCTTAATCTTGATACACCTTAGGCCTCTTTTCTTTAGCCATATGTTTGTGTTGGCTAAGATGGACTCAAATCTATCCCAAATAGATGTACTTTCCTTTATTGACCAGAAAGGTGGCAAAATAGACAAGCTCTCCACTTGATGCTTACGGTACTCAGGATCTAGGATATCATCATCATCCTCAACACCATCAGGAATCTAAGCCAAATTAAAATCTATAATCTGCTTTAGAGTCAGTTTGCAGTAGTCCATCTTTTTGATTTCAGCCTCAGTGCGCATGTCGATCCAGATATGTGATGAATATGTACAAAGCTTCTTATTTTATCATTCATGCCTCGGTAGTCGAAATAGATTCTAGAAATAAACTTCTTAGGAGTAATAACCTGAAGTTCTATCTCATTGCACTTAGCTTTAGGAACAGTAGTCAAAGCATATCCTCCAATCCGAAGTGGGTTCTGTGAAGAAATCCCCACCCAGGCCAGTGAAGATTAGACTGGTAAGCTTGGACAGCCATGAGTTGCCTTGTAAGCGCAATCAAAATGAACTTTTTAGCGGGGTAGCAAATCTAACTTTGCAAAATCTAAAATGTAAAAATCATTTTCGTTTGTTTTTAGCCGACAAAAAGGGCATTTTTACGGGCCGAAATTTTGATGCAGGAGACGAAAATTTTTCAGATGGAAGGGTTCAAAAGGTTTTCTCCATGGCAAGACAGCAGCCGAAAGCTTCAAATTTCGAACGTGTTTCACAACTTTTGCAATTGTTTTCATCTGGTTTTTGGGTGTGACTCCAAGGCACAATGATGAGCGCAAGGATATTCATCTAGTTTTTTAGTGCAACTCCTTCCTTTTTTGATGATTCCCTAGGTTTTGAGTGTGAATCCTACCAAATCTAACATTTATTCAAAATTTTAATCAATTCCCTTGTTTCGCATATCAACAATATTCTCGTTATGCTTTTATCAATATATTAGAAGATTAAAAAAAATTGATAATTGGTTTTTTAAAGTGAAAAAAAAAAGTATAAACTATAAATATTAGACTTTAATAATTATAAAACTAATATTACAAAATTATATTTAAAATAAATATTATTATGATTTAAAATTTAAATAATATTCCATTAATATATATTTATTCAAATATAAATAAATATTAATTTTGATGACATTAGTTTAATGTAAATGTGTAATTTTGATGAATATTTTTTTTTTAAATGTGTTTTCAAATGTTTGATAGAGTTAATGAGTTATTGCCGAGTTTTAGCAAGTCTTGAGTTTTTTTAAAGAATTGGGCTTGCCAAGTCCGAGTTTTTCAACTATGGACAAAACGTTCAATCAAAGCATAAAAATATAGCACAAGATTCCATGAATTTCAATACACAACACAAAACTAAATATGAAAACATATAATCATATAATCTATCTGTGGGAAAATTCTAATGGACCCACACTACAGCCTCTAAAGCGATGTGCTAACAAAGATTGTATAGTTGTAGATGTTGAAAGACAAAAATTTGTAGCTTGCCTAGTAAATCTGAAGTTGGTAGATAAACATCTCTAGGAGGCACTTCTATCATTTATGAAATATGCAACACTAGGAGGGTGGTAAATTGGATGATGTTGTGACTCCACTTTGCTTTACCACTAGCGTGGTAGTCTAGTCGTTGCTTTCCTCAATCCCTTCCTATGCCCAAGTCCCATATGTGGTCTCAAGGATGTAACAATACAATATCATAAGGATTCAATAATGTAAATGAGAAATTAGTATCGTGGTGATAGACAACTATTAATCAATTTCAATTGTGTTATTCTACATTGTTTAATTTAGTTTACATAAACCAAAAACTAGAAATATGAAAATTGCATATTTTAAGAAAATTTCAAGGTACTAGCTAGTCTACAAAAATAAAGTGGACTAGAAAACACATTGCGGATAATCACACAAAAAGTTGAGCTCCAAATCTGTCTTTTGTACCTACAATATTGAATCGGTACCACCCTTTCAAAAAGACATTCAATCAAGGCATTAAAATATAATACATAAGATTCCATGAATTTCGATACACAACATAAAACAAAATATAGAAAAATAAAATCATGTGATCTACCTATGGAATTAGGTTTAATGTACCCACATTAGAAGCTCTAAAGGGAAGTTGGCAGAGATGGTGCTTTTGTAGAAGCTAAAGGACCAAAATTTGCACCTGTGTAATGTCCCCTACTAAGCTTAGGCATGTTATAACCAGAATTAACCTATTTGTTATATTCTTATGGCCTAAACTGAATGGACTAAGTTGCATTGAATCAAATATATGTTATTCCATAGTTCAAAATAAGAAAAGTAATACATTCAACAAACATACTAAGCAATCTTACTATTTATGATCTTTAATGTCCATACTACTCGTATTACCATTTCAGTCCAAGAAGAAGAAGATTAGGACATAACCAAGTTGCTTAGATACCGATCGCAATAGGCTCCCTCAAAGTTTACAGATCCAAGCCCTTATCTTGTCTTAGGACTATGCCCTCAAGGTTTTAAAGGGACGCAGATCCCTACTGTATCTTGGGAATCAATCTATTGGCAGGATTTAGACAGGCCTCTCCTTGAAAAAATTTCAGTCCTTTCCTCTTCAGGTACTAAAGAGTAATGGATCTGAACATGGACATATTTGATTATGACTCTATTAATGCTAATGAGTATATATATTACAGATGTAAATATTAGATCTTTCAAAGATAGATATATACATTATATATAGATAATTCTGATTTAACTTCTATTATCATAAATGTATATACAATCTATATAAACATATATTTATAATTCTGATTGAATTATTAGTATCTTAACTATCTCATAATATAAAAATTATATATATATATATATATATATATATATATATATATATATATATAACTTCTTATATACTACAACATATTTATTAAAATATTATTTCTTGCTTTAGAAAATACACATATATTCATATATATATATATATATATATAAAATTTGTAATTTCACTATTATAAACTGATATTAAACCTACAATATATATTGGACCATATATTGGCCGCTCATTCTTATTATTATTCAGATATAATAATCTGGAAATCATTATCTTATTCATAGACCATTTACAGTATACCCAGATGGCAGGTCTGAGCTATAGTCTTCTCTTTCCTTATTATTTTCTTGTTTTCTATTTCCCATGATGATAACCAAATATATTTATAATCTCTGACTCCCTGATGTTTATAAGATACCTCCCGCTCAACAAAGCTCTGAATCCCAATCCCAAGGAAATTCTCTCATAGATTGCAATTCCACCAATCGAATCTCATCCCCAAAATCTCAAACCTCCAGCTATGCCCCCAAAATCTCAAAAGAAACAAGACTCATAAAATAAAAATCTCTTCTAAATGTGATTGTTCTTCATAACTATTGTTGAGGCCATACATGCTGTGAAGAATGTGTATTGCCCATTAAAACTTGCCTCCCTAAAATAAGGTAAACCATTCGTTTTTGGAAGTTACCATTTAAGAAAATTTAGAAGGCAAAAAATATGATTTGAAAAAAAATAAGGTTTCCTTCCTTACTAATTTTCTTCCCCTTCTAAATATTTACTTCCTTGAAATAATACGATTCCTTTTATAATAAAAGAACTTTTCATTTACTTTTTAAATGTGAGAATATACCACTTTTATAGTATAGTATATAAATTAATTTTCAAGTTTTGAAATAAAGAAAAAAAAACATCTTTATATTATGAAGATATATTTATAGTAATTTGATATTTATTAGTCGAATTAATACGATGAATATGGACAATTCCTAATAAAATAATTCAACATTAAACAAGTATATTATTTTAAGCATGTATATAATTTTAAAAAAATCTCTACTTCGTAAACTAATTCATTAAACTAACATATCAACTTCTTTAAAATCTTTCAATGCAACTTAAACAACTACAAAGACAATAAACAACAATTACGATAATCACAATAGAAATCATTTCATTCTTCTAATCATTATGAAGTCAATTAATTAAGCTAACATATCTATATGATCGACTAACTATGTTTTTATGTATAAATGTAACTAATTATGCATCCAAGTGATGTGTGTGTCAAGATCCCTCAAACCATTTATTAACAAATGGATAGGACACTTCTACCTTAATCATGCTCTCATCTTTGATAATACCTTGTTAGGCTCCTTATCGAGATGAGGTTGAGGTGGCACTACATCCTCCCCCCTATGACTCGACTTACTCCTGGAAGTCACAAAGGCTAAGAGGAAATCATATCACACAATAGCATTTAAATATCTTTCAACCAATATCATTGATATACTTTTACCTAGAGTCCATACAACAATATACAATAATCTTCAAGAAAATGGGTAGGCATAATGCAAGAGTATATCCACATCAATTCATATTCTTACCAACTACTATAATTTCAAATTTGATCCAACATTGCAACTAATGAAAACCTTTCTTTTTATTAGCAATAAAAAATTATGGATTTCAATACAAGATATATTTCCTATAAAAATATTGGTTAGACATCAATGCACTTAATTCGATTCCCTCGCAAAATTATGATAACACCTTTTTTTGAATCAACATCTATTCAAAATTCACGTTTCACATAATATCAACATAAGGGTACATTATTTCCTACTAGTACACAGCATCAAGTACAAGCATTCACATAATCACTCAATTGTCTCACTATTTCATCAATTTGCAAGCAAGAAAAACATTCCAATCACTTAATTTTCCTTAAGCATATCAAAATTTTCAAATATTTTCATTACTATTTAGAGAATCATTCATGATATAATTTTTATTTATTTTCTAAATTCTACAACACAATAGCAATCAAAACTCATAAAACATAAAACATTGTCATTTAACAAGGCATGATAATAGATTTCTATCTCCAAAATGCAACAATAATCGTAACCAAATGTACATTGTGTACAAACATGTCAGTACACATCATCAAGATTACACATCACAAGGCTAACAAGTTGTCATGCCTCTTTAGAAAAGCTCTCACTCTAGGGTATAATACCAGTCTGAACTATATCAAGTGTCCATAATCCATGATCCATAACTCAGTGGCTTGATGGTGTTTGGGCCATGAACACAAGGAGGCACTCCATACAAGACCACTCATAGCTGGGTAGTGGACATTAGCTGCATAACAACCTCACATACCCCCATCCTCAAGGGTTCCCTACATATGCTTTCTCATATACACTCACCAAGTTCGCCTCATATGTCCTTGGTGAGGAGTCACATCACAACACAAGACCAACATTTGAAAACACTAAGGAGAAACTACTTTAGCCACCAAAGTTTTTAAACAAGAGAAAATAAATTATCAATCTCAACACTAAGATAAGAAAAATTCAACAAATTTTACAACAGTAAATTAATGAAGATAAGTCTCACGACTTGTGGCTAAACTCTCATAAACAAAGATGAACAAATTTGCTGGTCTACAAAAACAAATGTAAAAATCATCATAACTTGCACATTACATCACTGTGTGACTATATCTAGTCACCCAACGAGAAATGAGGGAACAACTTCCGACTATC
The DNA here is from genome assembly GCA_018584345.1 of Thuja plicata. NCBI lineage: Eukaryota > Viridiplantae > Streptophyta > Pinopsida > Cupressales > Cupressaceae > Thuja > Thuja plicata. The sequence continues at coordinate 515,272 of MU225467.1, read as the reverse complement.
CACATGGCATGGGGTGTTCACCTCGCCAATGCCTTGCATCAGGTGGTACAAAATGTACACATCAACACACCCGACATGACCATACACCAAGAAGAGAAGGCACGCACTGGTTGTATATCGCATGTCAGTGTTCCTCACGGAGAAGGCACACGCAACATACACCCCGCATAGCGATATCTCACATAGATCATCGTCGTAGCCAGAGGTATTCATGACTAGGGTCCACTCATATGCCTACCGCGTCTAAATAATCAAGCATCAATGGGTACCCCTCTACAAGCATGCAAGTGTCTCCAAATCTCTCTGCATCAAGTAGGAAAACATAACATATATATACTGCACCTTCAAGTAACTAAGCACGTGGCATCATGTCCTCTAGCTCGGCTCGCGACCATTAGCAACACAACATCACCACTCACACTGTGTTGAAACATCAGTGGGTGTGCATTGTATCCATTGCATCATGTCGAAATACGTGCATATAAGGTATCCATCACATGGGTATAACAAATCTCCCTCCACATGCTAACCACATAGAAATGTATATATCCATGAAACATATATCTTTCCATAAAGTCTCATATCAAGTACTAGTATTGTGCTCAAGAATAGTGGGGATTGGGCTATGCACTTATCAACCACATATATGGGTCCATCATAAGGGGAAGTATTGATTTTCTTCCTCCTTTAAGTAGTAGAAGCTAAGGTCTCTTCATGCCACCATTACACGTATGCCATCCTTTCTACCCAAGGAAGTGATAATGCTAATAGTATACTACCCCTTCACATACTAAGTTATAGGGAAAGTATTGGTCACTTCATCCCTTAAGTAGTAGAATCTAAGGTCACTTCGTGCCGCCATTATCCATACATCGTTCATTCTACTCGAGGAATTGGTAACCATTACTAACCCTTTAAATTATAAACAACCCGTAGGTTGCCACTCAGTAGGGTAACAATTAGGTAAACAATACAAAAATGGTATGGGTCCTCCATACACGTATTGAAAGCATAGCTTCTATGGATGGGTGTTTAATCGCACCACTCCATGACACACAAAGCAAGCACTGGTTTTACACAACACACAAAGCAAGCACTGGTACTCGTTTTCTTGCATTCACAAGGAAGTAAATATGCACATGCAACATCATTATAAACTAATTTCATTTCTTCTCATAAGTACACTACACTAGCATTTCATAATAACCATAATATTCCTCTTTTCAAGATGTCGTTTCATATCATTTACCATTTCTACATCCGTCTTTCACAAACCATCTACCATCACAACATGAGGTCACATATCAATGCCATACTTAACATCAATTTCATCTTTCACATAGAGGATATAGTAGCTTACAACATCTGCATGTCAAAGATTACCTCTACTCAATGCATGAAATAATAACTTTTACCAGCAAAATGAGTTCAAGTACACACAAGGAATTCCATAAATCATACACATAGCATAAGAAAATCAAATTCACTTGTTTCAATGCATAGGACCTCAAGATTAATCAACATATATATATTCAATAACCAATATTCATGGAATAAGGCCACAATTCAAAATCCCAATTAGGGAAGATAATTTCATCACTACTAAACATATCTACTTGATTACATATAGCATTAGCATACTCAACTCTTACTAAGTTAAGTGCACGCAATTTATCCCAATGCTAACAAGAACATGAAGAGACCTCTTTAACTGTATAGAATGCATAAATATTAGCACATTTCTACTTTTGCATCACTAACGAGCATCCTTGTGAATCACACATCAAGCAAAGAAAGAGGATGAAGTGATAGTCAATTTTCATTTTAGGTGGCCATCTAACAAACAAGGGCCCATCACTTACCTTTCACAACACCTATGAAGATAGATTCATACACATTCTCTTGAGCAAGCACAACACTGAATTAGTCATGATAGAAAACATTCATTCATTGTTTCACATAATAAGAAACATTAGCATAAATGAAACCCTACACATCATCTAGCACATGCATGGCACCATTCACAAAAATAGGCATGTAATATCCATACTTAAACAATCAACACAATCAAATATCCATCCACTATATATTTCTTTCATTCCTTGAGCTCTAAGAATTTACAAATAGATCAGGGTCACATAATAGAAAATTAGCAATTAATTGCAACATAAATGCATCATAGGGAGGAACATGAATGAATCCAAGCTAGCAATCATTACCGACGTCAAAATGCACAAAGAAAACACATCTTTGAAAAATTCTAATGACTAAGAGGCAAGCGCCTCTAAAACAAAGAACATGGGTTGCCAACCTCAACCCTTTATTGTCATGCTAAGGCACATAGGCAAGAAGTCTTAAAACTACTTACTGCAACAACCAATGCACAATGACAACATGGGCAACAATATACTATCCATAGATCCCAGTGCACCAATTGGGCTCTGATACCCGATGCAATGCCCCGCCGAGGAACCCTTGGCATGAGGACATAATACTTAACTAACAAGGGGAATACATTTTTTTTAACAGAATTAATAACCAAAGTTATACCATGTACTAAAACTAATAATATCTAATGCATCAGACATATAATTGTTATGCTTAAATAGACAGTCACATAGATTAAAAAGCTAGGTCTATTGTGGAATTCCTTAACTTCACTACTATACAATGATATTAAAAATTATAATAATGTATGAATTTTCAATCTAATAGCTATAGCATCAAGTACATCTATCCCTAGGTTCATTTAAATCACCAAATCAAATGTTCCTATGTTGACCTTTAACATGAGATACAGTAAAACATAATACTGTTGTAATGCCAACAATTATTACTGCATACTTAATTATTGCTGCCCTATTCTACAAGCGGTCACCATGTCCAATACCTGTAACTGCATATACGTCTATCCAACCCGATGCAAATGTTAAATACATGATCATAAATAAATCATACATTAACATATTTTCAAGTGAATTACCATTGAGAAGTGAATTAATTTACGTTTAAAACTTAGAGACCAACAAACCCTAGGGGGCTGGACCTAAAGTCTCGGGGGCTCATCACCGATGGCCTTGCCCACATTCATGCTCAGAGACTTCGTAGTTCGACTCTTGAATATTTAACTATATCATAATGGTTCACAAAAGAAAGGGTACCAATAGCATCGCGTTTTTATGGTCATATGTTTTAGAAGATACGAAAGTGGGTACGCAACCCTTTCTAGGGTAGAGTCCCCAGACCGTTTTACCGTCGACTACCACCCACTTGGTGAAGCAGGGACACCCCCAAGACATAACTAATGACTTGACATAAAACTTATTCCTAATAAATCATTTGCAAGGCTCTTCTGGGTGTAGGAACCAAAACGAATACTCATGATCTAGGAGTTATTAAGTAGCAACTTGATCAAAGGTATGGGTAATCTAACTCACCAAGATAAAAGCACCAATCTCACAATAGGGACTTTACACTAAAGTGTATATAAGGATCCTACAAGTGTTTCCAAGTATATATGTAAAATAAAATAAAAACACACAAGATTTGATAAGAGCTTTTGCAAGAGCCAAAAGGATATACACAAGCATACAAGGCTTACAAGATAGTACAACTATACACATCAGCACACAATAATGTTCAAGAGAAGGATAAATACATATAAGTGATCTAAGACCTATTACTCATCATATCTCATGTATCTAGTAATCCACTTTAACTAAAAGGACCTATTCTCCAATAATAATAATAAAAATATAAAATCCAAAAGAGAAATATGCATTATGGTCCCATTATCTTTAAAAGGATAACTCAATCTCATTAACATAGTTGAAAAGCTATCAATCCTTATTACCCAAATGAGACTCGCAATATGATTTAATAAGAATTCATAGAATAAAAAGGCTATATATCAAACTTCTATCATACTTCCACGCTATATTACTAATGATGTTTGACCTCATACCCCAATACAAGCTCTAGGGTTATAATCAATCACACCGTTACCCTAGGATCTTGACTTAATAAAAATATCCCAATCACAAGGATAAACATCATACTAAATACATAGTATAAATAACAAAACCAAAATTTAGAAATACATTAACTATATGTAAATTGATTCAATTCCTATCCCTAAAGTTAACTTTGCAACGATTAGAACTTAACTTTCTTCCCAACACCCACTTCACTAATCTCAAAAGTAAGAAGATAACAACTTCAAAAATGACTAATAAGAAAACCATCTTGTACAACTTTTCTAAGTCCCTTCTATGATATACATTATAAAACAATTGAAATCTTTCCTAAAAATTAACTATACTCCATTCCTATGCAAATCACCTTAGTAATTGAACTAATGAATAAAAACATAATTATAAAGAATAAACCTCAATAAAAAAAAATCACAATAAATAATCTCTTTTGTTCAATAATTTTTTATTAAAACGCAAATACAAAATAAAAAACTTTCTAATAAATACTTATTTATCCAATTCAAATTTTACACTAACTACACATTTTACCACAAAATAGAGTATAACTAAATTTAAAATTCTAATAATATTATCTATTAATTAAATTCAAATTAGATTTTTTTCTGAAATAAATTTTTAACTACCTTTTTACTAAACCCTTTTTTAAACCTACCAACTAATTAAGGAAACTTAGTATCTAAATCAGATTACGTATGTATATCAAAGTTCCTAATTTAATTAAAGCTGAAACATACAATTCCAAAATAATATCCAGCGAAGAAGAAAATAAACAAAGACTATTTCAAATCAAAATTAATTAAACTTCTCATTGCTTTATGAAATGAAAATTTTACCAGCAAGGACAATAATTCAGATTTTTTTACTACTCCTAAACCAATTAAATCTGAGACTTACTACATAAAATTCAGCCAACTAAATTTTCCAAAAGATTTCTTTTCTGTTTATATATTTAAATGATACAAACAAACTTTAAAAAAAAATAGTAAACTAAATCAGCAACTACTAATTTTTTGATTCTATACTAATATTCCTAACCAAACTACCACTAAATCCCTTTCAAACTATAAACATTATAAACCATTTGAAATTCTTAAACTACAACTACCTCACCTAACACAAGGAAACATATTTACTGAGTTAAAACCAAGTAAACAAAATATTATTATGTAAATTTGAGATTATCATTTATTTAATTCATCCTAATATAACAGAGCATAATAAAGTAACATAAATATTTATTACAAATTTTCTAATTTGGAAAAGAACAAAACTCAATTATAAAAGAATATTAATTTATATTTTCTTTAGAAATTTACTAAACAAACTATTAACATCTCAACACAATGCAATAAGCAAAACATGAAAGTCTATCATATGCGAATCAGAGCTGGATTCTTCTGCGCATCCAAAGGAAATTAAACAAGTCAAACCAAAATTGAAAATAAACTCAGCCAGCATGCAAACAAGGAAGCACAGAATAAAGGTTTGGATCCCAATCCCAAGCAAATTCTCTCAAAGATTGCAATTCCACCAATCGAATCTCATGCCCAAAATCTCAAACCTCCAGCTATGCCCCCCAAAATCTCAAAAGAAACAAGACTCATAAAATAAAAATCTCTTCTAAATGTGATTGTTCTTCATAACATGCTGTGAAGAATATGTGTATTGCCCATTAAAACTTGCCTCCCTAAAATAAGGTAAACCATTCGTTTTTGGACGTTAGCATTTAAGAAAAATCAAAAGGCAAAAAATCTGATTTGAGAAAATTAAGGTTTCCTTCCTCACCAATTTTCTTCCCCTTCTAAAAACTTACTTCATTTGATTCCTTTATAATAAAAAAACTTTTCATATTTTTTTAAAATGTGAGAATATACCACTTTCATAGTATATTATATAAATAAATTTTCAAGTTTTGAAATAAAGAAAAATAAACATTTTGATATTATGAAGAATATATTTATAGTAATTTGGTATTTATTAGTCTAATTAAGATGAATATGGACAATTCCTAATAAAATAATTCGACATTAAACAAGCATATTATTTTAAGCATGTATATAATTTTAAAAAAAATCTACTTTGTAAACTAATTCATTAAACTAACATATCAACTTCTTTAAAATCTTTCGATGCAACTTAAACATTTACAAAGACAATAAACAACAATTACGATAATCACAACAGAAATCATTTCAATCTTCTAATGATAATGAAGTCAATTAATTAAGCTAACATATCTATATGATCGACTAACTATGTTTTTAAAATTTTATGCAATAAATGTAACTAATTATGCATCTAAGTGATGTGATTGTCAAGACCCCTTAAACCATTTACTAACAGATGGATAGGACACTTCTACCTTAATCATGTTCTCATCTTTGATAATACCTTGTTAGGCTCCTTATCGAGATGAGGTTGAGGTGGCACTACATCAATACACCACAACTCCTTCCCATCCTTAGTACCTTTTCTTTTTCAGCTCTTAGCTCCATCATCTACATCATGTCTCTTCTGAGGACCTGTACGGTCTTGGAATCTACCATTGGTGCTTTCATTCGTATTGTCATCATCGCTAGCCTTTTTCTACCCTAAGGACATCTTTTTTTCACTCTCAATGTCCATTGCCCGATTGTAGGCGTCATCGTACAAGGAGGGGGTACCACCTTCATTTTCTTCCGCAGAGACGGAATCAACCCTTTGATAAAACGCCTATTTTTAGGCCCATCTGCTAGCTGATTTGCCAACCTACCAAGCAACTCTCTCAACCTACGATTGTAGGCCCATATATTTTCATTTTTTTCTTGTTTCGTGTTATGGATTAATGCCACTATCTCATTGTCGTCTCATCGCAATTTGAATTCTGCTTCAAATGCTCTCTACAAATTGTTCCACGTTGTTCCCGGTAGAGTGGCAGGGAATGCCTTCAACCAATAATCGTGGTCATCCTCGCCATTGGATTCCCATATCGTCACGAAAATCTTATAATGGTAGACAGGATCCTCTGATCCATCCCCTATGAATTTAGGGAGCTTTTGCTTCTCCGGGGTGTTCACCATCTCTCTACCTCAGTCATCATCATGTGTGTTGGACCAAAATGGAGTGACTCTTTCTCCACGCTCCCATGCCTCACTTGCACTCTCGACCACACATAAGCTCTCGACACATCCACTTACATCATCCACACCTTGGTCACCTCCCTCGTGTCACTACTCCCTTCTCCCCGGAATCTTTGGTTTTGACCCCCTATCCTTGACTCCTCTGATATGAATAAGTTCTCGATACCCAATAGAGTGTTCTTGAATAATTCAGCTACCTCACTCTCAAGGTTTCTCTTTGTGTTGCCTTCATTGCGTGCAGAGTGTGCTAACGGTTCACTTTGTGTGGAGTCGGACTCTAAGTCTTCCTCATTCGTCGTTGTTGTACGAATGAATTATTTGCCTAGTTGACAAGATCCTCTCCTACCTCATTGAGGACTGGTAGGTTCCTGGTATTCTCCTCACATTCACGCCACGCACTCCTTGTCGATGGGCTCCCGCCTCTCTCTACTCTGGCTTCGGCTGACACTTTGACTTTTGCTTCGTGGTGGGCTTTGAGATTCTCTATAACCCTCATCGCCTTTCACTCTGGTCCCTGATTTGGAGAGATTCACCAATGCTTCTCCTCTCTCTTCTTCTTTCTCTCTCCTGGTAGGTCTTCTGTCTTTATTTGGTAGAAGGGGCACTAATTGATGGAATTGTCGGAGGTACAACGTTTGTGTCACGCTCTTCCTCCTCCCTCTAGATCCTTTCCTCGTACCATTGTAGTATTTGTTGCCAGCATTGCTCCCTTTGTTTTTCCTCCCACTATTCTTGTGCCTTAATCAAGTTACGGGCCAACAATTTGGGAATAGTTCTAAGGAGATTGTAGATAGTCAACTGCACCGTGAGTTCGTCCCGTACCGTGCCTTCAGGGACCGTTCGCTCTCTAGCTTCCTTCTGCATGTATTGGTCAACCGAAACTTCCCACACGTGCAACAAGTCCTTTGTCAGTTGATCCTCCCGGGTTTCTTCCCTATTGTCTTCGACATTACTATCAATTACCAGCACTTGATGATCGAACATGCGGCCCATTATTCCGCCATCCCGCCTGTCGGCCTTCCTTCAAATCTCCAAATTTGATCAGGCAATAGCGCCAAAATGTTTACTCTATTTGGGGTATATGTTTATCACTTAGAGTAAACAAAAATATAAACGGAATACAACATTTTTCAGTTTGATTTCTGGATTTTGATTGCGTGTAATTTTTAGCATCAACGTTTCGGATCACACTCCGTGATCCATCATCAGGATAAGAGCAAAGAGCATGAAGGAATGAAAAAAAAAAAAATTAATACAACATATCAATTCAAATAGAACATATGGCACAATGAATATGCAGAGAGATATATCTTTTCATTCCAAGTAATGTCTATATAATGTTACTTTGTTCTCAGTACCAACTCAATAAAACACTTGACTGTTGGTTAAGAGCGCCAACCGTCAGTTCCCTACATGTACACAAAAACTTATTTATTCATTACATTGCCTTATACATATAACAAAACATAAATGTGAATTATTTATTTAGATTGGTGAAACTACCGCCAATAGTAAACATTCTTATAATACAACATTGTTTTTTTCAACTAATAAGTGACTATTTAAGGTGTATTGGGAGTATTTTACTTCAATCCTATTTGATGTATATTATGAAGTAGGTCAAGATTATGAGGTCCCCAAAGCATCAAAATTTGTCAAGAGGATTGTGCAAATCACACTCAATGTTAAGGAACATTTAGAAAGAAGATAACATTTGTATAAACAAAGACAAGATTAGTAAAATCATAGAAAGGTAAACATTCGTATAATAGGGCATTGTGTTTTTCAACTAATAAGTGACCATTTGAGGTGTATTGGGGGTATTTTACTTCAATCCTACTTGATGTATATTCTCAAGTAGGTCAAGATAATGAGGTCCCCAAAGCATAATAATTTGTCAAGAGGGTTGTACAAATCACACTCAATGTTAACGGACATTTAGAAAGAAGATAGCATTTGTATAAACAATGACAAGATTAGCATCAAAATCACTCCTAAGTCCTATCGAACCCAAGTTCTAATGTGAAAGCATCAATCTTTGGATAACATATCAATTGTGACAACTTCAAACCATACAAAGACTACTCTAACATACAAACCATATTTTCCTTTTCTTTAAAAATAAAACCATCAAATTGTCTCATATAAATTACTTCTTCAAGATCCCCTCTCATAAATGAAATTTTTAACTCCATTTATTAATCTATTTAACAATCTCCCACACTAGAAACTAAGTTTTTAACACCCAAAGTTGTTTCATTCAACGTGCTCATTCTAACTTTTTTACCACATAGACCAATGAAAAAAAACTAAACTCAAAGGGAAAACAATGTTAAAACCCAAAAGAATACCATAAATGAAGAACCAATCCAAAATTAAACAAATCCCTTGGAGGACATACGGGAAATTGGCAATTGTGAGCACTCCAACCAACAAACACAAAACTTATTCAATGAAGAACAAAACGCAAAAGCAAACCATACTATTGCTATCCTCAAAGAATATTATCTAGTTATTCATTCCAACAAAGAAAAATAAATATTACAACTCAATCAAATTAGTTGTCTAACAAAAAAAGAAATACAATGCAATTATCCTCTTTAGCATAACCAATGGGGTGGCATCCTCATGTCAAAATGTTTTTTATGGGGGATCTGAAAAACCAATATTAAGTCCTCATACTGAGAAAGTAAGATGCCCCTCTCATGTGAGAGACCACCTAGTAATAGAGGAAAGAAACCCTTGAAACCAACCTAGTTGTCTACCCTTGTGACTTAGTTGAAGGAGATAGGTTTGGCAATCCTAATCGAGGTTTAGTGCATTTCAATTTAGATGCTTGTGGGGTGGGCCTCCACACCCCTCATGGCTATCTTTTTATATATTTACTTGGGCACTCCAATAAATTACTCTTTATAATGTAATTAATTAATATCAAATTACTTTTTCTATTTTGATTTTTTGGCCAAAAAACTTTATTTGCTGACCAAATTTTGTACTTCCCTATAAAGGCAACGCGAGTGCCTCTCCTGAAAGCATCTATTATGTCATTATTTTCCTATGTTACCCGGGGACGCGTTTCCGGCCCTAAGCCTGAGGTTTCAGAAACGGGGACGCTTTCGGGGACGGGGGGATAGTCAGGGACGTTTCCAAGCCGTCCCCACCCAGGCAGGAAAATTGGAAACCCGTCCCGGAAACTTCAGAAATGGTCAACACGTTTCTTGTCCGTCCCAGGGAATGCTTGGAGTTTCCAGCAGCGAAACTAAAGTCAAAGAAAAATAAATTAAAAAAAAAACATATTTTTAGCCCGTGCATGGGCCCCACACGCATTGAAGGGTAATAAAATATTGAAATAAGTTAATAACATATGATATGTTATTTGTAACATATCGTATGTTATTTTACTTTTGTTTTTTTTGTGGAGCAACAGACTTCGGCTGACGGACGGGTTTGGACACACACACAGCAGGTCTAGACGCACGCACAGCAGCCCACTTTGATGTTATCATGTTTCAGACTTAGTATTTTGACATTATATGACAGACTATAGTTGAACTTGATAGTGATACATTGATGCAACGATAATTGAATCTTGATAACTTTTTATTTCATTGAAACTTGCAGCCTTATCGTATTTTAATATATGATATAATTATAAATCTTAATCTATGATACTTTTCATTCTTTCATTTGATGTCATCCTATGTTCCTATTCTATGATGATTTGATTTTGACATTGATGATTTATTAATTAGTAATTACTATTAGTAAATTAATTTAAATTATTGTGTTGCTACAGCTATGATGAATCAGAATGTAACAATGTTATGAATTCAAATTCATGGATATATTTGAGAAATCAGATTTTTGATTTTCTATATAAATTATAAAATAAATTCATATATATATATATATAGCCGTCCCCTGCTCCGGCAAAAAAAAACGTCCCGGAAACCCGTTTCCCCGTCCCCCCGTCCCCCGTCCCAGGAACTTGGGGTAACACAGTTATTTTCAAACCTAGTTTCAAATTCCAGCTCTCAAGGACAAAACCCCTTAAAGGCATAGATGAGAGAACAATATCCCTCTGAGTTTTGGAGTGGATTGAAGACAAATCCCTTAATTCCTTATTTTCACTGGATGCAAATTTGGTCAAATAATTATTCTACATCTGCTGGTAAAATTGCTATATCAGCACTACATCTGCAAATACTGATTTACTGCAGCTCGTCCTGTTGTGATATGCCATTTATTTATGTCATAATTCGATAACAAATAATATAGATTGTGGGAAAAATAATTTGATTTTACTTCTGCATTGATACTGTTCTGAATGAAGTTGAAAATCATTAAATTAAAACGTTGATGTTATTTAAATTCAGAAATTATTCATTGTTATAATTACAACCCCATTGCATTAATGCTAGCACCTGGGTAGTTGTTGCTTTAACCTGATTGATAGATGAATTAATATTCAATAATAATTGATGATTATTGGTCAATTTATTTAATACATATCTGCCCTAAAATCCTCAACTTGGTGCATGTAATAGGAAATATATTGTTCTGAATACAGGGTTGCTCATTCTGTTATTCCTGCTGTTATCCTAAACTGTTTTTGAAATGAGCCTAACTGACTCTTTTGCTAAATTTCAAATTCACAAACACTTCTTGTAAAAACAATTTTTAACGTCACCTTAAGAAATCAAACTTATTTTTTTTTGTATTTTTTTCAATATAGGATTAAAAACTGAATAACGTCTACACTAAATGACTTTGCAAAGATTTTAAACCAAATAATAGTGGGATGCATTCGTAAATACCATTTCTGTCCATGTGCTTCGAAATTGCAATAATTCCTTAACATAACGCTACCTTTAAGACTCCGCTCTGCTAACTAATCGCAGGTCCTATAATGATGCCCAGAGCATTGCATGCTGGCCGTAATCAATGGTTCCTCACCAGCAATGTTCATACAGTGCACGCAGCACACTACCTTGATTACACTGCTTCCTGTGGGTGCGGATTAATGTCGAATTCAATCCCAGCTTCCACCCGTAATGTAAGATAGATTCCTCCTGCCGTAAGTCTTCAACAACACTGTGAAATTACCTCCACACACCCGTTGATTCATAGAGATGTTACGCACAATTCACCAGGTGAAAATCTCCAAAGCATAAGTTTTAATAAGCATAGAATGAATGTCTTCCCATGTTTCGAAAAACATATATACAAGAAACATCTTCCTCAACAAGATTTCGAATTCAAATCTTCAAGGTGACACATCTCATAACTTAAAGTCCTCCCTACATAAGAACTTAGGATATAAATCATAGGATGATATTCACTTTAATAAACATAAAGTAACATTAAAACAAAAGATATCATTAATACCAATGATATACTTATCACTCCATCATTAAATAAGAAACACTGGAATCCATCATCCCATAATATGCTGGTACTAAAACATTGGAATCCATCATCCCAAAATAGAAACTGGTTCTGAATGGCTTACCCAAAATAGTAAGTCCTCACTGACTGACCCTCAAAACAAAACATTAGCCCATGAGGGTCGCTATGATGGGCTAACAAACTTATCCTCCTGACAACCACTAAATCGGGGACATCACATTTTTTCAGTTTTCCCTAAATCAGGATTTACGGCTACAGAAATTTCTAGATTGAATCATGGTGATTTTTTTGTTCTTAATTGTAGTTAATTCTAAATTCCTTTACTGGTTCCAGCCTAGGTTCGAATTTAAATTTTGGATCCATTATTACTTATCTTAGCCATTAAAAATCTATAAAAATCATTGTGTTGATTGTAGCATACCTTGTTTTCAGTAAATTTTAAAAACAAAAAAAACACAGTTGTTAACCTTCTTTCTAGCTAGGGTTGAATTTTTATACATAAGTAAAAGCCAATTAATCATAGTATTAATTTTAGGATTATTTCTGCAGTCATTTCAAAAATAAAAATTTCAAACCAAAAATTCATATATTTTTTGAAGGTAGAACAAGGAACATTGCATTTTGACTGCCTTCTTGAATTTAAAATATCCAAACAACATTTACTTTATTTGTTGTACCTATAAGGGCCATCACCATGGTAGAATGTGAACTAAAGATTGCTTGAAGGGGCGGAGTCAAATTTAAAATCAAGGGAAGAACAATATTAGGCTGTATCTTCAGCTATAGCCCTAGCTTTGAATGGCTTTTCACTTGATGCACATGGCAATTAGCTTGAGAACTTTAGAATACAACCCAGAAAATTGGATTTGGGATCAGTGAATCCTAGCTGCCCTCCTTAACATGCACGCATATTTTTGCCAAATTCAAATTCACTTATGAATGGGAACAAGACTATTTTTTAGAAAAAGAAATCAAACATGCATGCAGAAATGTTGTGCAATAAGGGGCATATCCAAGAACAAGAGAGATATTTAGAAAATGAAGAGACACAAAATGTGATGTCCCCAATTTAGCAGGTTCTGGGAGCCTGAACTTGATCAACTCATCAGCACAATCCTCGTGAATTGACCAGACAATTGGAGGGTCTCAGCATTCAGATTTGTCATTGTCGCGAATCTGGACTTACTATTTCTGGACTTACTATTTTTAGTAAGTCAGTTGGTCAATTTCCTGGCAGGGCAGTATTGACAGTGTCAATTCTCCAGACGTTATTCAGTGGTGCAGTTTCTTGGGCTAAGGACTTACTATTTATAGTAAACCTATTTCGGGCAGTTGCCATTTTTGGCAGGGCAGTGATGAGCATGTTGGTCAGTCAGCATGACAAGTGTTGCAGGAATTATCATCAGATTTATGTTGGATAATTAATTATATTAATTAATAATAAGGCGATATTATAATAATAATAATACTTTATTATTATTATAATGATTAGAAGTTTATATTATGAAGGGCAGTTAACTGATGATAGTTTTTGGGAAACTTTGGAGACCAAGGAGTTATAAATACAGGCTCATTTGTGAAGTAAAGGTATCTATTGAATATTGATTATTGAATTTGTTCTTGAGAATTGTTCTCATTTTCTTTCTGAGCCCTTGCTGATATATAAGGGTCAAATTAGTTGCAGGAGTGTAATGTCCCCACTTTAGCAGTTGACCAAGTGTGTGTGCGTTAGCCTTGTTCTACATGGTCCCGAGGGCTAATGAAGGGTTTAAAGGGATCCTAGAGTGTTTTGGCCTAGTCATTTCCAATTTGGGCCAAAACGAAGTTGATTTACTCAGTTTCAGGCATACTTACTATTTTTAGTAAGTCGGCAAGACATAGTGGAAGCCAGTTTTGGTGATTGGATTTGATACTCCTCGGTGAGAGCTTTCCGATGAGCTATCACTCGCATTATTCGAAGTCCGATTGCTAATACATTTTAATGCCTAAAGTTTTATTAAAGTAACATTTAATTTAATTATAAAGCATTAAAGCGTTACTTTAATATTTATTTTATGGGGATGTGTACCCAAGGGAGACATAAGT
>MU225467.1:466492-480251 GCA_018584345.1 Thuja plicata | reverse complement strand
TTCGCAAGACGGGTGAATTATGATTATTATTTAATTAAATCGGCTAAGGTTGCTATTTTTATTGGGATTGTATTTTGAGCATCTTAGTGTTATAGCTCGTTGGAACCAGGTTGAGAAGTTTTAAATCTGATCTCATAAAACAAGGACCTTATGTGTCGGAATATTGTTATTTTAATGAAAGGGTCTTTTTTCTGGAAAGCAATATAATAGTTTATTATATTTCAAATGTGCACATAAAGCATAGTCTTTATGCAAGTGAAAAGTGTGATTAAGAAGCTAGGGTTCAATTTCTTGTGGAGAGATTATAAAAGACAAAGAGAAGAAATCGAATTCATTATTGATTATGCTATTCATTCATTCTTGTTTGGGTTCGAATTATGGAGACAAGGGTTAGGGAAAAACTTGCTCATTGAATTGGGAATTCAATTCAATGTTTCAATCACTTTGAACTGGTGAAAGATTCCTGCGAATTGTGAGTGTTTGGTTGAAGACATTTCGGCATTGAGTGAAAGAGCTTAGTGTTGGACGTTTTTAAGGCAGAGAGTTTGTTGTTTGCTGTTTTAAGGGAGAGAGTTGGTGTTTTGCTAGACATGTGGTTGCCATAGCAGCCCGTGGATGTAGAAAGGAGCAGCCGCCATCCCTTCTTATAAGTTGCGGCCAGAAATTGGTGAAGTTAGGGAGCTTACGCAGGTTCAAACCATGATGACTTCCTTTGTTAAATAATAACGTTGCATATGGTATTTGTTAATTTAAATTGGAATTTGAAAATGAATTCAGAGTTTCAACGACATATGTATTTCCATAGATGTTTAGAATTAAATTGTGCTTTGCATTTCAATTAGATTAATGTGGAGAAAAACAAAAGGGAAAACTATATATGTATTGCTGGAAAAATTAAAAGAAATCAGAATTCCAGACTTTACGAATTTTCTTGCAGTCAAATCGAGGGTTAGAGCCAGGCAGGCACTTTACAATTTGCAAACTCTGTGAGTTGCCATGTACTCTCAATTTTTTTGCTTGGCAAGTTTCCACAAGGTTAACTCTTGTACTTTTATAGATGCAAAAAGACACGGGTAAAAATGTTGACGCAAGAAAATGCTGGTTAAAATGCATTTTTCACATGTTTTTACTATAAAACTTTGCAATATCTCTTTTGAGATGTCAATTTTTAACTTAATACATTTTGCAATTGAATTTTACTAAAAAATATGTTTCTTTAAGAAATTTTAGTTTTTAGTACATTCTAAGTTCCGAGTTTTTGTTGAGTGTTTTACAAGTTTTGTCGAGCACTCTCCGAGTCTACAAACTATGGTCTCAACAATGTAACAAAATAATATGATAAGGATTCAACAAGCAAAATGGGAAACTCAATTTCTCAAATCTGCCACTAGAGTTCCACCTAACAAGGGGTGGATTGGTACTTTGGGGTCAAGGTGGGGATTCTTTAGCAAATTTGAGAAAGGAACTATGTTGTAAGGGTATGGTTGAAGGCTATTTGAAAATAGACATGCATTCGGGTTCAAATAAGCCGAAAGCTTACTAGATATGTTATTATCATTTTTATATAGCCCTCTTATAGAGTAGACAAACATTAAATGTAATCCTTTTTTGCTTTAATTTTAAAGGGTACGACCCCCTAGGCCAAGTTCATCTAAAAAAAAAATCTCCATTGAAAATTAATTGTCGATGGGCTTCAATACCGTGTTTCAATTAGTGACATAATGAAAGACAACTTGTGGGTGATCATAATTAGAGAAATAAAGTGGAGTAGGAAATACATTGTGGGTGATCACATTAGAAATTGAGTTCTGCATCCAACTTTTGTACCTGCAATGTCGAAATTGGAGCCACCCTATATTAAATAAGTACAATAAAAGCATAAAAATATAATACAAGGGGGCACCGGGGATAGAAAGAAGAGTCAAATTGGGTGTGACAAGGCATTGTGCGCCTTACTCCTAGAATGTCAAACTATAGATGAATGAACTAAGGCTGAACTCAAAAGGGCAATGAACAACCACTCTGTAAATTTCAGCTAAAATTGTGGGGATAGGGGCAGAAGGTGCCAAAGATGAGTACATTCATTTCAAACTTCAAAAAGTGAACATGGACTCGGTCTGCACACTATATCTATATCTTCTGCTCGTTCTCAATTTTCAAATTTAGAACTACACACAAAAACAAGAGGAAAATGGTTGTGCTATATAGGGGCTTGCCTAAGTCAAACCACATGTTGTTGTTCCCACGTCAAAGGAAAATATACAATGGATATCGAATTTACAATAATTACCTCCTATGTGAGGCCCTTGCCTAGATTCCATACAATGTGTTCATGAGATCCTACAACAGATAGTGCTTAACAAAACAAACACAATGAGAAACAAGATTATTTCAGTTACAAATAAAATCATGCTTGAAATGTTCTAGATTCTCAGCTTTATAGACTTCGTTTATATTATCATTAAAGTGTTTGGAAAGGTAGAATGATAGAACAAACCTTCAAATTTAGAACTTACATCTTTTTGTCAGAAATTACCTCCACTTTATAAAATTTACAATATTACATTTAGCCCCCACTTTAGAAGGGGTATGCACTTACACCCATACACATGGTAAAATATAGAGCACCAAGGCTAAGGCACCTATCAAACATTCATAACATGAAGCAAACATAAAGCATACATGCAAAACAAAACATGTTGAAGATACACAAGACAAATGGAAGACATGCAAGAAACAAAGCATACACATAGGATGCATATAAAACACATTGAAAACACGCAAGACAAAAGCTAGACACACAAGACGAAAAGCATAAACGAAAGACATGTAAAAGACACATAAGTCACATGGAAAATGTTCAATAGATGTAGCATACATGCCAAACATGAGATAGACACATAAGAGATTCAAGGCATTTGAGCAAGACAAACACAAATTCCAAGTAAGCAAGTAAAGAGAGCTCGGTTTGAAAATTTGTCTAAATACCAATCACGATCCCCAGAATATAACAAACACATTAACAAACTTAATCAAGACAAAAACATGTACACATAATAAACATTTACAAGAAGACACACGTACACAGGAGCTCCAAGAAATACGATGTGAAAATATAATTTATACAAACACGTGACAAGTGCATGACTCTGATATCAGCATGTTCTGTCACTACTGGCCATGCACATTGCAAACACCCGCATGGGTCTAGGAGGTTTGGATATGCTAGATGGTGCAAGAGCACCTAGACCAAGTTCGTCAGTTGGATATACATGTGTCAAGTCACATTTTCATGTAATAAGGTCTATTATGACCATTTTTTATGTAATTGAGTCATACAGGGTCCAAGTGATTAGTTTTGTTAACTTTGTTGAAATATTGCAAAAAGTTGCTTGTGCAACTTTGCAATTTTTGCGTATCCAGGAATTCCAACGGGCATCTTTTCAAAAAATTGGTTGGAGACTGTTGGGTTTGAGGGGGAATATGTTTAAAAGGCCTCAAAAACCTTGAGGCAGGTCTCTGTTCCCTGTGATTTTCTAAGTTTTTCTGCCGTTTGCGTGTTCTGTACGATTTTGTATGGTTGAATTGTGACCCGAAATTCATATGAAAGTTTAATACAATGAACCTACTATGATTTGGATTTGGTTTGATTGATTTTCATTGAGAAATAAGATAGTTAGAAGAGTTTTTGTGAAACCCACCTATAAACCCTAGGTTCAAGGGTTTTGAAGACAAAAATGTGAGTTGCAGGCCATTCCACCGTAGAAATTTGGCCAAACTCGGTGGAATGGAAGAGTTAGATGTATATTTTGAGATTTTTAAGTTGTTCGAGCAGGAGATGGAGTTTGGGGCAGCTTGGAGCTTGCCCTAGCCTAACATCTTCATGTGTTAGGCTTAGGAATGTTGGTAAAATAGTGAATTTGAAACACAACTTGGTGATGAGAGTTGGTGATAGAAACCGTAGATTGGGACACTATGTGATGTGCCTTAACCAGTGGGGTGGAGTTTGGAGGAATTGTGTGAGAATTTGAGGCACTTTCTTTGGAAAAGTGGCCTAATTAGGCCTCAGGACAGTGTTACTATTTAATTTTTGGAAGGTATGTTCAAAAACAACTCATAACACCAATTGGATATGTTAGAGACAACCCTAATGGGTATCCAAAAATGCCTTCATGTTTGTCTGATGATATCCGTTTAGATAGTTATTCTTAGAAAACCTATTTTTGAGGGCTAATAGGAATTGGTCCTAGTTGTGAAGGAACCACCATTAGATCACATCAAGTGCAAGTGATCATAGTTTGGTTGGGTTATTCGGGTTACTCTAAGTCACAAGGAGTCATATACTTGTTGAGCGATTGGATTTCTAGAAGGATGTGCAAATATAACCATGTCTAGTGACTACAGAGTCGATAGGTGAGTTGGGAGAAAGATCTCCATTTTTGAGTTTGAACATTAGAACGTTGATTGGTTGTAGTTTGGTTTGCAATACTCCTTCCTGCTTTGCATCAAGTGGTATCAAAGCATAGGCTCTGATTGGGAAGAAGGAAGAAAATTGAAGTTGAGGGAACAAAATTGTCAAGATGCCTCTAAAGAGCAATCCAACGGCCAGAGAGGTCAGAGAGTTGTAAGAACAGCATGTTAGGGCGTTGAGACAAGTCAAAGAGTCTCATGAAGCAGCCCTCGCCAGACTTGCAGCAATAGAGCAAGGCCTAAAAAGAGGTATGGTTAGTGGAGACCAAAGTGACCGAGATGAAAAAGAGGGTGAGAGTGAAAACCCTCCAACAAGGGCCCAGGATAGTCAAAGTTGTCCAGGGGGATGGTCCCAAGGTGAGAATGGAGTTTCCCATGTATGGTGGGAAGATGATCAGTGAAGATGTGTTGAGTTGGATTGATGCCTTGGACAATTACTTTGAATATGACGAGATAACAGATGACAAGTAAGTAAAATTTGCAAAAACCAAGTTGAAAAGCTCTGCCCTAACATGGTGGAGCTATGTGCAAGAGGAGAGAGTAAAGAAAGGTAAGACAGAGATAAGTTCATGAGATAGAATGGTGGCCAAAACAAAAGGCCAATTCTTACCTGCAGATTATGCCATTCAGACCTTTAGGAAGCTACAAAATTTAAAGTAAAAGGAGTTAGATGTCATGGCATACACTAAGGAATTCCACAAGTTAAGTGTTAGAGCAAGACATATTGAAGATGAAGTAGAAAAGGTGGCAATGAACCTAAATGGCTTAAGGTACAATAGACAAGATGAAATCAGTCTCAACACACCTAGGACAGTTGCAGAATGTTTTCAATTAGCTGTCAAGGTAGAGGAGAGGATAAAAAGAAGATGAGCAGAAAGGAAGAGGAAGAGGAAAGAATTTCAGAGCTAGAGGCAACTTTGGTAGAAGGGGGCAGTCACAAAGGCAACAAGTAGAATCAAGCAACCATCAAGAACAAAGTGGGGATTCAAGTGGCAGAGGCAACTTCAGAGGTAGAAGACCTAACGACAGAGGTAGATTTGGTGGACAAGGGAGAGGGTCAAGCACCTTCTCAGGAAGATGTTATTCATGCAATCAATTTGGTCACCTAGTATGGAAGTGCCCGGACAAACAAGCTTCAAGTTCGCATGGTGGTGAAAGGACACAATTGGTGGAGGAGAAAGATTGTCAAAGTGTGAATTCACCTTCTCAGCATGCTGCTGCTAAGATTGGAGAAAAAATGATGTTAAGAAGGACACTCATCAAGGTGCCAACCATCAAGGAGCCTCCCCAAAGAAAGTCCATGTTTAGGACCAATTGCAAGTCACAGGGAACGGTATGTAGAAGCATGGGCAGAGTTAAATATTGGGGGTTATAAAGATAGAATCTTATGTGACATCATACCCATGGATGTATGTCACATGCTGCTAGGAAGACCCTAGCAATATGACCGAAAGGCAAAGCATGATAGGAAGAAAAATATCTATGTAATTGAAACGGATGGAGTATCATTCATATTGACACCATTGCAAGATGAGGGTTTAGACAAACAAGTTGGGTCTAGTGTCATGATAGTTCGGGAAAAGTTCTTAAAAACTATGAAAGAGGATGGTGGACAAGGATATACAGTTATAATCAGACCCAAATCAGTTATGACAGTACAAGAGGTGGAAGGTATACCAAGGGAAGTGCAGACTTTGTTGAACAAGTATAAGGGAATTGTATTTGATGAGTTGCCTAACTCTTTACCACCCATGAGAAGTATAAGCCATCATATAGACCTCATACCTAGTGCCAGTATGCCCAATAAAGCTGCCTATAAAATGACCCCAAAGCAGAATGAGGAAATCAGGAAACAGGTGGAAGAGTTGCTTGAAAAAGGACTGATAAGAGAGAGCTTAAGTCCATGTGTCGTCCCTATTGTTTTAACTCTTAGCACCTAACAAAGATGGAGGATAGAGAATGTGCACTGACTCCAGGGCTATCAATAAAATCACCATTAGATATAGGTTTCCAATACCTCGGATGGAGGATTTGATGGACTATTTGGGAGGTGCATGTTATTTCTCTAAAATTGACTTGAAAAGTGGCTATCATCAAATTACGATAAGGGAAGGAGATGAGTGGAAGAATGCTTTTAAAACCAATGAGGGCTTATATGAGTGGATGGTGATGCCATTTGGGCTTTCAAATGCCCCTAGTATATTCATGAAACTAATGAATGAGGTCCTAAAACCATTCATAGGAAGATTTGTAGTGGTATACTTGGATGATATACATTTCTTTAGTATGACCAAAGAGGAACACTTGCAGCATCTTAACCTTGTTTTACAAAAGTTGAATGAAGAGAAGATGATAAATCTTAAGAAATGTGAATTTATGAAAGAACTAATCGGTCTTGGTTTTGTGATAAACAAGGGTTCATTGAAGATGGATACCACCAAGGTTGAAGCCATTCTCAACTGGCCAACTCCAAAATCATTAGGAGATGTCAAGAGCTTTCATGGTTTTGCAAGCTTTTATAGGAAAATTATAAAAGACTTCAATCATGTCTGCTCTCCAATGATTGCCACTATCAAAGAGGACAAAAGGAAGAGGTTTCAATGGACTAAGGAGGCAGAAAAAAGTTTTCAATATCTAAACTTTAAACAACCCAACCTAGCCCTACCAGATTTAAACAAGATCTTCACCATAGAATGTGATTCCAATGGGTTTGCGATTAGTGGAGTCCTCAGTCAAGAACGCAGACTAGTGCCTTTGTTTAGTGAAAAGCTTCATGAAGCAAAAAGGAGGTATTCTTCATATGATCTAGAGTTGTATGCAATCGTGAAGGCCCTCAAGAAATGGAGGCACTATCTTTTTCCCAGGGAGTTCATTGTTTTCACCGACAACCATGCTTTGAGTTTCTTGAACAGTCAGGACAAGTTGAGTCAAGCACATGTGAAGTGGGTAGAATATTTGCAGAGCTATACCTTCACAATCAAACAAAAAAAAAGGACAAGAACATAAGGTAGTTGATGCCTTAAGAAGAAGGTCAGCCTTGGTGCAAGAAATCCAACTTCAAAGTGTGAAAATAGATGCATTGAAGGATATGTATAAAGAAGATGAAGACATCAAAGAGGTATCTACTATTTGTGATCAGTTTAGAAATGCTTTTTATGATGAATTTTCTGATTTTCTATTACAAGATGGATTGTTATTTAAAGGTGCTCGGTTGTGTGTTCCAAAGTGTTCTATAAGAACTAATTTGATAAAGGAGAAGCATTGTGGTAGTTTAGGAGGATATTTTAGGGTGCATAAGACATTGCAACAGGTAAGAAGGTTTTTCTTTTGGCCAAGGATGCAAGTGATGTCAGGAGATTTGTGGACAATTGTGTAATCTGCCAAAGAGCCAAGGGTTCTAGTTCTAATACAGGTCTTTATCAGCCCTTACCAATACCTATCAGACCATGGGAGAGTCTAAGTATGGATTTTGTATTAGGCTACCCAAAAACTCAAACGGGGTTTGATAGTGTGTTTGTAGTGGTTGATAGATTGAGCAAAATGGCTCACTTTATTCCATGTAAATGCACAAATGATGCTTCTCATATTGCAGGGTTATTTTTCAAAGAAATAGTGAGAATTTATGGTCTTTCATTAACCACAGTTTCAGATAGAGATCCAAAGTTTATTGGTCACTTTTGGAGGACCCTTTGGAGGAAGCTTGGAACTAATTTGACCTTTAGTACTGCCTATCATCCACAAATGGAAGGGCAGACTGAAGTGGTCAATATATTACTTGGAAATCTCCAAAGATGTCTCACAAAAGAGCATGGAAAACAAATGGAACTTGGTTCTTCGACAAGCGAATATAACTACAATGATTCAGTCAACAAAAGCATAGGGAAAAGCCATTTTGAACTGGTGTATGGTCTGAAACAAAGAGCTGTGTTTGAGTTGAGGGATTTGAGTGGTTTGGAGAAGAGGAGTTCAGAGGGAGAAGCGTTTGCAGAAGCCGTGAAGGAGATACACCAGCAAGTTAGAGAAAACCTTGAAAAAATTGTTGAAAAGTATAAGGAGCATGCTGACTTGAAAAGAAGGGATGTACAATTCAAGGCAGGAAACTTGGTCCTTGCACATTTGAAGAAAGAGACGTTGCCAAAAGGGAAGTATACAAAGTTGTTGATGAAGAAAATTGGGCCTTGTAGAGTGGTCAATAAATTTGAAGCCAATGCATATGAGATAGAACTCCCTCCTGGGGATGCTAATGCATATGAGAAATAGTTTGTCTTTTAAGGGTGATAGAGTAAACTTAAAATGATTTTTGTAGAAAGACAAATCTGTTCACTAACACAAGGTCAGTACATCCAGGCTGGTTTCACAGTGGATGGTTGTCTAGACTGCGGGAGTAAATAGGGCAGATTGGCAGGGAGCTCTGATCTTTTAGATGGTATTCGATATCCATTCTTCCTTGTTATGGATAGTTGTGAGTTTCATCTCTACTGGATCCAGGTAGTGACAGGTTTGGCACTACTGATTGTCTAGACAGCTATGGTTGGCATGACGGCAGTGTGTTTTGGTTAGCCCAGTGGATGGTGATTTCATCACAGGAGTTTGCAGGTGATCGCAGGGACATTACACCATCCTATCCTTGGAATCCGGGTGGACTTCTGTGTTTTGTTTTATGAGATTGCTTGGGGACAAGCAATTTCAGGGAGGGAGAACTGTAATGTCCCCGTTTTTTGGTCCTTGAAATTAGCTTATATCAGTGACCTCCGTAAGCTAATCAGGTTGTCAAAGGAGGTCGTTTGGCAGAGGAAATGGTTGGCTTCCATTCTGGAGATTTCAGATGTCAGGATTGCTCTTGTTGGGGTCAGTTGAACAGACTTACTATTTATACTAAGTGTTATTTTTGGCAGTAGTTTGGATTCTTATGTTTAGCAGAGCGCCTGTGCATTGGTTGTTGTTGATGCGGAATTACTTCTGCAGAATCTCTAGTTTAAGGGATTTGCTATTTTTAGCAAGTCTAATTTGGTCTGGTTACTATTCTTAGCAAGGTGTTGTTCAGTGGTCAGAGCAAAGCAGTTGATTTGTTATAATGTTTATTTAATGGTATATTTTATTAATTAAGCTTGTCTTAATTAATATTGACTTTGGAGTTATTTAAATAGTCAATTCATTAAATGTGATTATATACTTTTGACTTGGGAGCTTTTAAGTGAAATATTATATGTGGAGTTATAAGGGTTGATTATTTGATTTATTCAAACCAAGGATCAATGGCTTTCATGTTTTAAGTTGTGAATTGAGTAAATGAGAAGCCAAGTCGTGGCTTCTTGAAGAAGATCCAGTGTTGTTAAAAGGGATTGAAGTCTTGGTGATAGATATGATTGATCATTTTGAAACTTGTTATGAAAATTGCGTGGAATTAGAATGAAGACAAGGGTTTGAGGATTAGCTGAATGAATTGCAAATTCATTTCAGATTTGTGCCACTTTCAATTCGAACGATATTTCCAGTGAATTGTGAGTTGTCGTGCCTACAATGCTGATTATTTGAAGGAATTTAGCAAATGACAATTGCAGTGGTTTGAAGTTGAGGTTGGACGCCATCGTTTGGAGAATATAATTCATGTTCTTTGCTGCGCAACGCATATGGAATGAGCTGCGTCCATTTTGGTCAGCCACCAATGACTCTGCTCTTGCCGCAGCCAGCTATGGAGATTCATACAAGGTAGAGGATAATTGTTATGAATATTCTTATTGCGCTGCCAGGGTATTGTTGTTTAAAATAATTGTATGGTTTCAATTGTCAAGGGTTATACAGGCATATTGAATGAAGTATAAATTATGATTGGCAATGAAAGTCATTTCATTTGTTTCAGCTATTTGGGATTCCTATTTTGTTCTTGAAAATACAAAAATATATAAATATATTTGCAAATTCCAGAAAACAAGAAAAATCTGAATATAAAAGTTGGTTGCAATTGCATTTCTAGTGACAGAGCCAGGCAGGCTCTTTACAACTGGAGTGGAGTTTGGAGGAATTGTGTGAGAATTTGAGGCACTTACTTTGGAAAAGTGGCCTAATTAGGCCTCAGGACAGTGTTACCAGTCAATTTTTGGCAGGTATGTTCCAAAACAACCCATAGCACCAATTGGATATGTTGGATACAACCCTACTGGGTATCCAAAAATGCCTTCATGTTTGTCTGATGAGATCCGTACAATAGTTATCCTTAAAAAAACTATTTTTGAGGGCTAATAAGAATTAGTCCTAGTTGTAAAGGAACCACCATTAGATCACATCAAGGGCAGCTGGTTAGAGTTTGGTTGGGTTGTTCAGGTTACTCTAAGTCACAAGGAATCATATACTTGTTGAGTGATTGGAACAGAGCCCTTTCTAGAAGGATGTGCACATATAACCATGTCTAGTGACTACAAAGTGGATAGGTGAGTTGGGAGAAAGATCTCCAATGTTGAGTTTGAACATTAGAAGGTTGATTGGTTGTAGTTTGGTTTGCAATACTCCTCCCTGCTCTGAATCACTACATGCCCATAGATGCTGAAATGCATCTATGGATTCTACAGGCTAGCAAGTTGTATTATGTTAGGTCATCCATAGACTAACAACAAAGTGATCACAAATTAGCAAGACAAGATATACTAGCTGATCAGAGTTAATCATATGAGTTCCACTAGCCAACATATTGTATCATATTTTGCAGCTGAAAAAACATAATTTTCTAAATATTACATTTCAATTTTTGAAAGATCCAATTTTCAGCAAATTTAATCACTACCGGAGACCAGGTTTCATACACAAAATTATCGCACACATATATTGTAACACATACAAAAATGAGGTATTTCCATTTCCCCACGCCAAATCTGCAAAAATCAACAACTGCAGATGCCAAGATTCTAAGTCAAGTCACAACATCAAACAAACAATAATACCTAAAAGAAAATTGAACATGTTTACCATAAATACCAGCTATGTATGCTATGAATACTAAATAGATACATAATTCTGTATCATACTTAAAAATATGTTAATATCCTAACAGAATTAGATTACATTTCCTATGTTTTCTAAATATGCATCTCCAAAAGAAAATATTATTATTTGTACATACTTGAAATCAACAGTAATAATATCCTAACAGAGTAAGAATAGTTTTCTTATGTTTTCTAATCAATGTTACATGCAAAAGATGATATTTTTCTTTAACAGTAATAATATCCTAACAGAGAGAATATTTTTCTTATGTTTTCTAATTAATGCTATATACAAAAGATGATATTTTTCTTTAACAGTAATAATATCCAAACAGAGTAAGAATATTTTTCTTATGTTTTCTAGTGAATACTATATGCAAAAGATGATATTTTTCTTTGAACATACCTTTAATGTTAATGTTGATGCTAAATAGCATTATATAGCTATCAGATTTGATCAACTTCGAATTTACCATTCTTGGTTCCTTCTAGGTTCAATATGAAACCCTTACTAATTTAAGAGTATAATTCTACATACCGTATTCTAGAATCTGAAAATCAAAATATTTACTTTTACTATTTCATGATGCAAATAAAGTCAATAATACACTAATACACTCTAAACTTAATGGAAATCACATATCAAGTAAGCTAGTCTACAGAAATAAAGTGGACTAGAAAAACACCTATGGATAATCACACAATAAGTTGAACCTCAGCTCCTGCTCCAATACTTACAACACCAAAATTAGTACCACCCAATTATAATTGAAAGATAAAAGTATAAATATATTATACAAAAGATTTCATGAATTTCAATATTGAACACAAAATACAGATGATCTACCTGTGGGAATAGATCTAATGCAACCATGTTAGGGCCTCCAAAGCGAAGTGTCGGTAGAGATGGTGTAGCTACAGGTGGTACAGCATCAACATTTATAGCCTGCAAGGTGAATTGGATGATGTTGTGAGTGGGCCTAGCTTTCACACTAGCATAGGGATCTAGTCGATGCTTTCCCCCATCCCTTCCCATGCGTAAGTCCCATTTGTGGTCTCAACAATGGAACAAAATGATATGATACAAATTCAAAAAACAAAATGGGAAATTAGTATCATGTTGATAGTCAACTATTAATCAAGTTCAATTCTGTTATTCTGCATTGTTTGTTTTAGTTTACATAAACCAAAAAATTGCATATTTTAGGAAAATTTCAAGATACTACCTAGTCTAGAGAAATAAAGTGGAGTAGAAAACACATTGCAAATGATCACATAAAAAAATGAGCCCTAGATGCAACTTTTATTCCTGCAATATGATGAGACCCCAACCTCCCAATCTCCCTAGATAGAAGGCACCAACCATCAAGACGACAATATGATAAATGTTTCAAACTTCATTTTTTGTACTCAAATCTGGTCACTAACCCCAAAAAAATCTGCTTTAAATTATTTAAAAAATCTGCGATAACCCTCCTGAAAGTACCTCAAATCTGCTCGTGATCTTGCAATAATTCATCTTAAGATCTGTAGACAAATCTGCAATAATTCTTCTTAATGTTTGCTCATAAATTGGCATATCTGCTACCAAAATCTAAAGTTTACTTCTTTAGATCTGTTCTGAAAATAGGAATGATTTTCAATGAATTCTTGTCAGAATGTAATTCCTCCCACCTTGGAATCATTGATGAATGAGACAAAAAATAAATGTAATGTTCTAGATAGGAATAGAAATATTCTATAAAGTTATGGACAAGGATAAAAAAATTAATATTTGTTTGTACTTGGTATGTTGTCCTATGATCTAGATTAATCAATGTAATTTGTAATGTCCCCTTTTTCATGAGTGTCATCTTTCAAAGGATTAGCCTATTTCATGACCCTCATATGTCATGTCCCCTTTCTAGAGTGGACATCAGAGACGGAGGAGCTGGCCTATCATTGGAGTCTCGTAGGCTAGCAGAGATGGATAGGGACTCATTCAGTGCATACAGTGACCGGATTTTGGCTTTACAAGCAGTTTGGAGCAGTTCCTAAATTTTAGGGGATATCCCTACTTTTTAGGAGGATGTGGCAGTTTCCAGATGTGAGGTCCCATTGGACCATTCCATGGTTTCAGTTTCAGGATGGCAGGGTGTGTTCCCTAGATTTTAGGGATGGGATTGCCAGTTGACCAAGCTCGTTTGGCATTAGTCACAGACAGGTGACATGGTGGTAAATATAGTGTTGCAGTGCAGTTCCTTGATTTTAGGAGGCAGTTCCTACTTTTTAGGAGGTGGTGTCAGCTTCCAGATTTGAGGTTCTATAAGGTC
>MU225467.1:450572-460717 GCA_018584345.1 Thuja plicata | reverse complement strand
AAATTAAGAGATACAAAATTCCTTGCCTCTCACTGGCAGAACTTAGACAATCTCCTAACTCCTCCTGCTGATATTCCTCCACTGCTATCCTCAACGCTATCACTGCGCCCTTGCTAACACTGCAAGACTGTTTKCTATCACTGCAAACTCATTTGCTAACACTGCAAATGCTCTCCAACTTGTGTTGGTGTGATGTGATTGATGTCTCTCCAAATGCCCCTAGACCCCCTTTTATACTACCCTCGTTGGTAAACCAACGGCTGAGATAAATTACAACCCAACAACCAAACAAAAAATTAATTGCAAGTTGTTGCAAGTTGTCACCTAGGGGAATCAAACAAACAAATAATTAATAATTAATTAATTATTGTTAGCAAGTGGTGGGACAGTTGTCCAAGCTAACAAACTAACAATGGAGTTGTTCAGAGGATCCAGTTGGAAGAGTTGGAGGCCAATTCCCACTCCAGAGGTCAGGGATGCTCAGGATTGCTCTTCGTTTGAGTCAAATTGACACACTATTTATAGTAAGTATCTTTTTGGGGTAAGTCAGAGTTTCTATCTTTAGCAGGGTACCTAGGCAGTTTGCTAGCAATATGGAATTGTGGTGACATTGATAGAGCTTCCAGTTTGGGACTTACTATTTATAGTAAGTCAAATTATGGTCAGAGCCATTTCTAACAGGCGTAACCAGACTCATTGAATGCATAGTGATTAACTCATTCGTCAGTTGGCTCAACTTCAGGGACTTACTATATATAGTAAGCCAGTGGATGTTAGAGAGGGACCCTTACTATTTTTAGTAAGGTGGTTGGATGCACAATGGATACAATGGTTAACTCTCAGGTTCAGTCGGATTTGAGAAATAATGATTAATGGAGTTATAGTGTTATAATTATTATTAAAGTTAACCTTTAATAATAATTGATTAATAAGTGCATATTATTTATAAATTAAGTGCACTTTATTTAAAAGGGAGATATAAGTGTTAATAAAGAATACTTTATATTGTGCACCAATAGGAGGGGTGATAATTGAATTGCAACAAAAGCAAGTGGTATCAAAAGCAAAGTAATTTTTAAGTTATGAGAAGAGTACTTGTGAAGATATCTCTTGGAGAATTATTAAAAAGCCAAGGCAAGGGAAAATGGATTCATTCTATGACTTGTGCATTTGCTTTTGTTTGTGAGAAGGAATTTGAGACAAGGGTTTCAGTTCCAGAACTTGAAGAATTGAGAATTCTTCCAAGTTTTATCAGCACTCTGAGTTGGTTAAACCTCCAATGAATTGTGCAATTTGAATGGCTTCAACCAAGAGTCATCATTGAGCTTCAAATTGTTGAGTTTGGTGAAGAAATTGTTTCAAAATCGGTGAAGTTTATCAGCAGATACCAATAATTGTGCCCAGCAATAGAGGATGTGGGGTTTGGATCAGAAATTGTGCTTCATTGATAGCAACCGTACCTCTATTCTTTTGCCAACCATTAGCCATATAGATCCCACGTGTGGTGTTTGATATTTAGAGTGAAACGATCAACATTGTGAGTCCCTTTTTCATCCAACATGGATCGTATGGAGATAATAATGCAATGCATGGAGATAAATTGTTGTATGCTGGTGAGATTGGACAGCTACGTTGAAATGTCAGGTTTCTTATCATTTGCTAAATAGTTTAGAGTTAATATATGCAAATAGCTGTCATTATAAGCTGCTTGAAAGGAATAAAGAATTATAGTTTATGGTTTCTTTGGAATTTCAGATTCCAATTATAAATTGGTCACATCCTTATTGCATGCCAAGTGTTTGATAATTTGTCAAGCAGCTGTAGTTATTATTTCCAGTCACTTATATGCATGTGAAAGTTAAAAATCAGTTGGCATGTCATTCCTATGACATTGTTAGACAATCTTTCATGGTTAGAGGCATTCAAAACATCAATTGCACCGTACAAGACCGAAACAATACAAACTAAAACATAGAACAGCAGGTAAAGACTTTGCAGGACAAGTGTTTGATGATATTCCTTGAGCCCATAGTCAAACACTTTGAGGTAGAAACGCAAGGGATATTACAGTGGTCATGGTTGAAAAACTCTACGGTATATAGCACAACTCGCGATATACCGCGCGGCTGGAGGCTGGACAATATTATCGCACAAAAAATTGGTGCCACATTTTTGTTTTTCGCGCAGGGAGTTTTACCTCCAAAAATCGCCAAATCACGCGTATGTTACGGTTTTAAATCGCCGCAGAAAATGAATAATTATAATGTTAAAATATAGTGCAGCCGCCAACAACTATGTTTAATGTTTTTTAGGTCAAAACAAAGTGTCATCGTGACAGCCCCATCTTCATGTCTGGACTCCATCTCCAAGCAAGTTAAAAAACAACAGCACTTTGTTTACTAGCTCTGGCAACGGGTTGACAAACGACAGCAGATTTACTGGTTCCATCGTTTATTGGCTCGGGCTCCACCGCTTGTAGTTTCAGCTGGGTTTCAGGTAATGCAACTTTAAATTACAATGTTACATGTAGTTTTATATTTAGTAAATATTTTAGTTTTTATATTTTAAATACAGTTTAAATATATGATAGTAAATTACTAATTACAATGTGTTTAACATTTTAAAAATAAATATAATGTAATAATAAATATATTATAAAAATATTTAATTGTGAATTTTGTAATTTGAAGTAATACTTACATATATATTATAAATATTTACAATCTATGAAATTCACAGCCAACTGCCATACATTGCAAATATTTATAAAATATATTTAATATTTTATTATTTACATTGTATTTAAAAAGTAAATATATTTAATATTATTTACATTGTATAAGACATTGGAACAAGTAAGAAGGTTTTTCTTTTGGCCAAGGATGCAAGTAGATGTCAGGAAATTTGTGGACAACTGTGTAATCTGCCAAAGAGACAAGGGTTCTAGTTATAATGTAGGTCTTTATCAGCCCTTAATGGGAGAGTCTAAGCATGGATTTTGTATTGGGCTACCCAAAAACTCAAAGGGGGTTTGATAATGTGTTTGTAGTGGTTGATAGATTTAGCAAAACAGCTCACTTTATTCTATGTAAATGCACAAATGATGCTTCTCATATTGCAGGGTTATTTTTAAAAGAAATAGGGAAAATTCATGGTCTTTCATTAACCATAGTTTTAGATAGAGATCCAAAGTTTATTGGTCACTTTTGGATGGGCCTTTGGAGGAAGCTTGGAACTAATTTGACATATAGTACTGCCTATCATCTACAAATGGATAGGCAGACTGAAGTGGTCAATAGATTACTTGGAAATCTCCAGAGATGTCTCACAAAAGAGCATGGACAACAAATGGAACTTGGTTCTTCGACAAGCCGAATATGCCTACAATGATTCAGTCAACAAAAGCATAGGTAAAAGCCGTTTTGAACTCGTGTATGGTCTGAAACAAAGAGCTGTGTTTGAGTTGAGGATTTGAGTGGTTTGTAGAAGAGGAGTGGAGAGGGAGAAGAATTTGTAGAAGCCATGAAGGAGATCCACCAGCAAGTTAGAGAAAACCTTGAAAAAATTGTTGAAAACTATAAGAAGCATGCTAACTTGAAAAGAAGGGATGTACAATTCAAGGCGGGAAACTTGGTCCTTGCACATTTGATGAAAGAGATGTTGCCAAAAGGGAAGTATACAAAGTTGTTGATGAAGGAAATTAAGCCTTGTAGAGTGGTCCATAAATTTGAAGCCAATACATATGAGATAGAACTCCCTCCTGGGGATGCTATCTCTCCTATCTTTAATGTTGTTGATTTATATCCTTTCAAGGGATTTGTGGATGCAGCTACAAGTGCTAATGCAAGTGTTGTTGATGAAGAATGGGTCAAAGATCTGCCACCCATTGAGCCATTGAAGCTTGAAACAATTTTGGACACCAAGGACGTGATAAGGACAAGGCATAAGTCTATAATAACTATCTTGTGAAGTGGCAAGGTCTACCCCCACCCCCCCGAAGATGCCACATGGATGTCAAAAGATGATATCAAGAAGCATGGAACATCAGTGCAAGAACTGATCTCAAGTGGAACATGAGATTCTTTTCTCTCCAGGTGTATGGTGCAGGAGCACATAGACCAAGTTGGTTACTTGGATATACAAATGTGTCATGTCACATTTTGATGTAATGCGGTCTATTATGACCATTTTTATATAATTGAGTCATATAGGGTCCAGGTGATTAGTTTTGTTAACTTTGTTAAAATATTGCAAAAAGTTGCTTGTGCAACTATGCAATTTTTGCATATTCAGGAAGTTGAACGGTCATATTTTCAAAAAATTGGTTGGAGACCATTGGGTTTGAGGGGGAATATGTTTAAAATGCCTTAAAAACCTCGAGGTAGGTCTCCGGTGTGAACATTGGTGGAGTTTAATGAAAACAAGCTATATTCCCTACGATTTTCTGAGTTTGTCTGTTGTTTCTGCATTTTGTACGGTTCTGTACGATTGAATTATGACCAGAAATTCATATGAAAGGTTAATACAATGAACCTACTCTGATTTGGCTTTGGTTTGATCGATTATCATTGAGAAATAAGATAGTTAGAAGAGTTTTTGTGAAACCCACCTGTAAACCCTAGGTTCAAGGGTTTTGAAGACAAAAATGTGATTTGTAGGCCATTCCACCATTGAAATTTGGCCAAACTAGGTGGAATAAAAGGGTTAGATGTGTATTTTGAGATTTTGATGTTGTTCGGGCAGTTTGGAGCTTGCCCTACCTTAACATCTTCATGTGTTAGGCTTAGGAATGTTGGTAAAATAGTGAATTTGAAAGACAGCAACTTGGTGATGAGAGTTGGTGGCAGAACCCGTAGATTGGGACCCTATGTGATGTGCCTTAACCACTGGGGTGGAGTTTGGAGGAATTGTGTGAGAATTTGAGGCACTTACTTTGGAAAAGTGGCCTAATTAGGCCTCAGGACAGTGTTACCAGTCAACTTTTGGCAGGTATGTTCCAAAACAACCCATAGCACCAATTGGATATGTTGGATACAACCCTACTGGGTATCCAAAAATACCTTCATGTTTGTCTGATGAGATCCGTACAAATTATGCTTAAAAAAAACTATTTTTGAGGGCTAATAGTAATTAGTCCTAGTTGTGAAAGAACCACCATTAGATCACATCAAGGGCAGGTGGTTAGAATTTGGTTGGGTTATTCGGGTTACTCTAAGTCACAAGGAATCATATACTTGTTGAGTGATTGCATTTGAGCCCATTCTAGAAGGATGTGCACATATAACCATGTCTAGTGACTACAAGGTGGATAGGTGAGTTGGTAGAAAGATCTCCATTGTTGAGTTTGAACATTAGAAGGTTGATTGGTTGTAGTTTGGTTGCAATAGTCCTCCCTGCTCTGAATCACTACATGCCCATAGATGCTGAAATGCATCTATGGATTCTACAGGCTAGCAAGTTGTGTTATGTTAGGTCATCCATAGACTAACAACAAAGTGATCACAAATTAGCAAGACAGGATATACTAGCTGATCAGGGTTAATCATATGAGTTCTACTATCC
The DNA here is from genome assembly GCA_018584345.1 of Thuja plicata. Classification (NCBI taxonomy): domain Eukaryota; kingdom Viridiplantae; phylum Streptophyta; class Pinopsida; order Cupressales; family Cupressaceae; genus Thuja; species Thuja plicata. The sequence goes on along the minus strand of MU225467.1, from coordinate 455,155 downwards.
AACATATTCTATCATATTTTGCAGCCGAAAAAACATAATTTTCTAAATATTACATTTCAATTTTTGAAAGATCCAATTTTCAGCAAATTTAATCACTACTGCAGACCAGGTTTCATACACAAAATTATCACACACATATATTGTAACACATACAAAAATGAGGTATTTCCATTTCCCCATGCAAAATCTGCAAAAATCAAGAACTGCAGATGCCAAAATTCTAAGTCAAGTTGCAAGATCAACCAAACAATAATACCTAAAAGAAAATTGAACATGTTTACCATAAATACCAGCTATGTATGCTAAATACTAAAAAGATACATAATCCTGTATCATACTTAAAAATATGTTAATATCCTAACAGAATTAGATTACTTTTCCTATGTTTTCTAAATATGCATCTCCAAAAGAAAATATTTTTATTTGTACATACTTGAAATCAACAGTAATAATATCCTAACAGAGTAAGAATATGTTTCTTATGTTTTCTAATCAATGTTATGCGAAAGATGATATTTTTCTTTAACAGAAATAATATCCTAACAGAGAGAATATTTTTCTTATGTTTTCTAATTAATGCTATATGCAAAAGATGATATTTTTCTTTAACAGTAATAATATCCTAACAGAGTAAGAATATTTTTCTTATGTTTTCTAGTGAATACTATATGCAAAAGATGATATTTTTCTTATGTTTTCTAGTGAATACTATATGCAAAAGATGATATTTTTCTTTGAACATACCTAAATTCCTTTAATGTTAATGTTGATGCTAAATAGCATTATATAGCTATCAGATTTGATTAACTTCGAATTTACCATTCTTGGTTCCTTCTAGGTTCAATATGAAAACCTTACTAATTTAAGAGTATAATACTACATACCGTATTCTAGAATCTGAAAATCAAAATATTTACTTTTACTATTTCATGATGTAAATAAAGTCAATAATATACTAATACACTCTAAACTTAATGGAAATCACATATCAAGTAAGCTAGTCTAGAGATATAAAGTGGACTAGAAAAACACCTATGGATAATCACACAATAAGTTGAACCTCAGCTCCTGCTCTAATACTTGCAAAACAAAAATTAGTACCACCCAATTATAATTGAAAGATAAAAGCATAAATATATTATACATAAGATTTCATGAATTTCAATATAGAACACAAAATACAGATGATCTACCTGCGGGAAAAAATCTAATGCAACCATGTTAGGGCCTCCAAAGCGAAGTGTCGGTAGAGATGGTGTAGCTACAGGTGGTACAGAAACAACATTTATAGCCTGCAAGGTGAATTGGATGATGTTGTGAGTGGTCCTAGCTTTCACACTAGCATAGGGGTCTAGTCGATGCTTTCCCCCATCCCTTCCCATGCCTAAGTCCCATTTGTGGTCTCGACAATGGAACAAAATGATGTGATACAAATTCAAAAAACAAAATGGGGAATTAGTATCATGTTGATAGTCAACTATTAATCAAGTTCAATTCTGTTATTCTACATTGTTTATTTTAGTTTACATAAACCAAAAGATTGAAATATTAAAATTGCATATTTAAGGAAAATTTCAAGATACTACCTAGTCTAGAGAAATAAAGTGGAGTAGAAAACACATTGCAGATGATCACATAAAAAAATGAGCCCTAGATCCAATTTTTGTTCCTGCAATATGATGAGACACCAACCTCCCAATCTCCCTAGATAGAAGGCACCAACCATCAAGACGACAATATGATAAATGTTTCAAACTTCATTTTTTGTACTCAAATCTGGTCACTAACCCCAACGAAATCTGCTTTAAATTATTTAAAAAATCTGTGATACCCCTCCTTAAAGTACCTCAAATCTGCTCATGATCTTGCAATAATTCATCTTACGATCTTTAGACAAATCTGCTCACGACCTTGCAATAATTCATCTTACGATCTTTAGACAAATCTGCTCATGATCTTGCAATAATTCATCTTACGATCTTCAGACAAATCTGCAATAATTCTTCTTAATGTTTGCTCATAAATTGGCATTATATCTGCTACCAAAATCTAAAGTTTACTTCTTTAGATCTGTTCTGAAAATAGGAATGATTTTCATTGAATTCTTGTAAATGCAGCAGCATTCGTGGTCAAAATTAAGGGGGAGTACTGGAACGTAATTTCTCCCACCTTGGAATCATTAAAGAATGACACAAAAAAAAATGTAATGTTCTAGATAGAAATAGAAATATTCTAGAAAGATACGGATAAGGATAAAAATATTTAATATTTGTTTGTATTTGGTATGTCGGCCTATGATTTAATCAATGTAATCTCTAGAAATTCCTAAAGACCTCTATATAAAGAACCATTTGTAATGCTCTTATCATCGGATGTGTGACTGATCAATGGTTCATGAAGAAGAGGATTATTCTAATCACTGATGAATGAATGTAAGTGCTGTAGCACAAGAGAGGTTTTGGTATGTCTTTGTGTTTATAGTTTCTGCATTTGTGTTTGCATCTATCTCTATCCACCCCATCAATTCTTACATCATTCTCTCAAAACAATCCTATATTTATACCTTGCAAAAGCACCCCTTCATCCAAAAGATGCAACACTCCAAGAATTCGGCCCGATCAGCATTAAATAATATTTATTTGATTTAAACACCTTCCCAAAACACTGCCACAAACAAGAGGTATCAGCCCCTTTAGAAATTCACTTATTTGTGATCTAAACCCTCAAAAATTGGTTATGTTCCATGAGGGAGGTTGTCCCATGTATTATATACTTATTTCAATTCAATTAACCTTCAATAATAAATAAAACCTATTTAATAATACATGGGATTTGGCATAAAAATAAATATGGGTGCCAAAATACAAGGGAATTGGCCTCATAAAAATAATTTATAAATAAAAACTATTTATCAATATTTCAACAATAACTTATGTTTTTACCCATATGGATAAACATTAATCATTTTCCAGTAGAATTGCTCCATAGTCACTTACTAACTAAAATTGGGAATTTTATAAGAGATTTCTTAGGTTTAGAAGAAAACTTTGTAAGCTCATCTTCAGTTAAAATATTGATTAATTTAGATTCCAGGAAAATATTAAAACTCATTAAGATAATAACTAATTGCTCAATATATATTCTCAAACCAGAATTATGCTCTGAAGGATCAAAAAATCAAATCATTTTTAGTAATAACTCTAAATATAAACCGCCTCGCAAGAGGAATAAACAGGATTATACGAAAAATGCATTCATTGCCTTTAACAATAATATAGGTGGTTTAACTGAAAAAGAGAACCCGAGAAGTTACTCAGAACAGGATAAACTTGAACCGTTACGATTAGACAAAAACAACCTAATACAGATATACCTACTAATGTTTCAATTAAACAAATCAAAACAAATAAGTAAAGAATGCAAGAAAACAGAATCCACAAATAACAATAAGGACTTAAATAATTCCAAGGAACATGAACATAATAAAATAAATAAACAACTAGAGGAATTTGATAGTCAATAGATTATGGATGAAGTAGGGATTATTAAAGAAAATTTAGAAGAAGGCATTAACAAATTATGTAATGAAATTCTGTGTTCAATAGTTAATAAATTTATAGATGAAACAGAAAGCGAGGAAAGGATAGATAATAATGCTGAAACCAACAATACTCTCTTTTCAGAGGAAAATTCGGTTAACTCACCGAACAGAGTTTTAGCAGAACAAGAGTGGATCAATAAAATGAATATGAATATGAAATTAATGAAAGAATTAATAGGAGTAATAATGGAGGTCTACAATGAAGTGAGGGTGGAGCTAGAACAATGGTGAAAGATCCTTGACGGATTCTCTTACTAATCTGCTGTAAATTTTAAAATAATAAACTATATTTTTCTGAGATTTTTGGTGGTCTTATAGAATAGACAAAAGTTGTAGAATGTTTTGTTTCTTTTTGTGTTTTTTGAGAATATTGCAGCAAGTAATGAAAGATGAACAACACATGAAAGGAAACTGAAAACATGTAAGAACATTCAATAAATCAGAATTGATACAAATCGTACCAGGCAGATTTCTGATTTATATATTCAGGTAGAAACCCTTATGCAAATTCGATCGAGCTTACAAACAACAATGGCGCCAACTGGTGGATAGATCGTGGCCACGAACCAAAGATACAAGCTACGGCTGGATGCAAGCATTCACCACACCTAGCGTAAAATGCCCAAGCTGCAAATGACGGCCCTATGCTGCAATAATCACGTCCCAACTGGATGAATCCAGCCTCTCTGCTGAAAACCTTTGTATGCAATCTGAATACTCAACACAGATTGGCACCCCTGTCTCTGACAAACAATGCACAATGCTTGATGAATCCACTGACAACAACTGCTGAGGGCTACGTCACAGCCAGTCCCAAACTTGGGGTTTGCGTCCCAGAAGAAGAATCACTCTACAAGAGCAAATTCGCAATAAACAAGTTTCAATGTGTAAAAGATAAGCATCAATTAGGTTTCCATCTCCTTATATCTCCTTTCCTTTGCAATTCGAACCCTAAAGGAGAATTAAGATTGCACTTTATAAT
>MU225467.1:411219-422016 GCA_018584345.1 Thuja plicata | reverse complement strand
CATTCTCCTAGAAGGAAAGGTTCAGAGTTTCAGTGATTTCAGTAGTCAGAGCCAGTTGGGCTCAATCACAGTGGTACCAAAACTTGCCTGCCAACATGTACGACAAAATGCCAAAAGTGTGATTTGCTCTGAAATTGATAAAACTTAGATGGTTTGAAGATGAGGCCAAATTAGGCTCATCACAACAAAAGCCTGACCTCATTGTTTTATTTTGTTTTCAACATAATCGACTTGTAATCGTGGGCCTAAAGCCCGATATGAGCTTCAGCAAGGTATATTTAAAAGACTCAACATTTTTTAGGAGCTTGTATCAATGCGTATAAAGCCCGACGTCTCAACTGCAAGTCATCTCTTCTCTTGAATCGCTGCGTGTAAAGCTCGATATAGGTGTAGTCAGCACTGTCCTGTTACAAGCTTTCATTTGAATTTTCTATTATATTATTATTGTTCTAACAGTAACTTCTAGTTCTTTAATGTTGCATTCATTTCAGATTTCCTATGTCATGATGGATGCATTCAGTGATACTGCTGATATTGATTTGAAGAATAAAATTGATAAGGAATGGGTTGTGGCCAGCCAAATGCAAACCAGAAGCACAACCATAGTTAGTTCAACTGTTAGTTTACTGAAATCATATTGCCCTTCAGTGTTGTCAAAATTTCACAAAGGACTATTTAGCAAAGAAAACCCTTAGATCAGTTTGCAACAATTGTTTACACAAATAGAGCACCTGTTTCAGGTGGAAGTCCAAACTGGAAATATAACATCTTCCAAGAGGGTTGGAATGGCACGATGACGAGGATCAATTAATATGTTTCATTTCCTTGGTAAAGGAGTTAGGCCTTGTGCAAAACTCACACTTGAAATGAGAGCTGAGATGACCAAATTAGCTCAAGCGGATATCACTGAGACATTAGTTTCTAATACACCAGGAAGATCAAGTTGACCACATTCATTTTCATCACTCAGGGCATGTGCAGTGCAGTCAAGGAGGAAATAGAAAGCTACATGTTTACCCCAACCAAAACCAACGACAGATTTGTTCAAAGTGCAGAGAAGGGAAGCTCCAGATGAGGCCATTGCCAATTTCTATTTCGTAACAACATTCCTTTCTGTGTTGCTCAATCTCTTTTATACAAAGAAATGCTTGAGAAGGTATGCAAAGATTGACCTAGTTACGTGCACCCTGATGGAGAACCAGTCTCTTGGAAAAATCTTACTCCGTGGTAAACTTGCTGACAGAAGAGAGGAAGACCAAATGGGTAACAAGTGGCTGCAGGATAATTGTGGATTGGTATCATGTCCCCCGGTTAAAACCCTATTTGCGATACCCTCATCTTTTTCAGACCAAATTTGTGAAGTCTCTAAGAGACAAATTTATGAAAGTGACAAATAAAGAAATATGATTTATAGTGAAAGAATTTTTAATGATAAAATATAAAGATATAAATAGATAATAAATAATAAATAATAAATTATATATATATATCAATATAAAATATTAAATGATCATACATCAAATATTACTTATAATATCATATAATCTATAATATATTAAATATATACTAATAAAAATATATAATATAATATTTACTAAATATTAAATATAAATATGATATCAAACATGTTGACTATGTTGACCAAGGTATAGTCACAGCCTTTGAAATCCTGGAGTCCAAGCCTTTGGGAAAGGTCGTCCTCTCCCCGTGTAGATATAAGTGGGGTTAGAAAACAGCAAGGAGAAGGGGGCATCAAATCATTTATTGCACCAGTTCAATCCATCAGCACAAAAGAAGTAATCGTTCAATCAGAAAGAATTTAGACATCAGCATCGAAAACCAGACAGGAGAACACTGTCAGCGGTAAAATCATCGAATCAGCAGCTGGAGATGTAAAGCAATCTAGAATAGCAGTAGACATACAGAAACGGACAACATACTGGATGATATTTAAGAATTGATTCACAGACATATAAGAGCCTTTTATATTTCATAGAGTCCGCTCCTGTACCAGGTTTGAACATATATTTTATAAGGATTGCAGGTAGGAATATACGCTGAAGATTATAGAAATTGTCCCTTCTTGAAACCGAACAGAGGCAGAGCACAGGGTTGGAAATTTATATTTATAAGAAGAGCTCTCCAATGTTCTTATTTTGGTTAAGATTGGCATTAGGGAGTTGATCGTGCCAGTTGTTTCCACCATACATATCCTTGCAGCATAACTGAGACAAGAATAGTGGTCAGATTTTTCTGTATAATTTGCGTTTTTGCAAACTGGTGTATTTCTCTTTCCTGCTACTTCTTTTCTACATCTGTGCTATAAGGATGCCTAAACATATTAATGAAGGGAAATTGTTGAGATCTCACATTGGGAATCATATGAGTATAAGAATGAGCCCTTCTAAAATTATCTAGAATTTGTTAGATGATTGGAAGAAAGGTTGTATACAAGTTTTTGTTAAATTTTCTAAGAAATACAAGATAAATGTTAGTTGCAAACTAGAAGGGGACATTACAATTGGTGGATGGATATTAGAAAATGTCCACTCATCAACATTATAGTTTCATTATTTCATACATTGAAGGACCTTATTTCTTGCAACCAATTGATTTATCAAGAAAATGCAAAGATGGTGAATCTCGGTTTCAAAACCTATGACATTCCATTGAGGAGGCTAGTCCTCAAAAAGTAGTGCAGGTGATTACTGATACAGCAAATTTTTATAAGCCAGCAGGTAGGTTAATTCAATAATCATATAAGCACATGCATCGGACCCATTGTTATATGCCTGCTCTGAACAATGCACTCAAAGACATTGGAAAGATAGGGTGGTTGAAACAAGTAGTAGTGGATACAAGGGAGGTGCAAATGTTCTTCTGCAACTGGCAACTTTGCAAGCTAGGCACAAATATCTCCTTTATTGCAATTCAAGAAGTTGAATTAAATACAATGATAAACAATGCATTGAGATATAATTTTATTTGCAATATTACAAAACCTGGAATTTATCGCAGCTATGAATTATTGGCACAAAATAGATGCAGGAAATGACTGATGTGATTATTAACCTCAGTCGCAAATGTGCAATGGACTGTTGGCTTCCAAAATCCCAAAACGTGCCTTCCCAAGCATTAACGTCACCTGTTGGTGAATCGTCTGGTTGTCTCAAACCCTGCGGCTGCCTCTATGATTACACACGCTGGTTATAGAGGGCTGCAGTTTGTATTATTTATGAAGTCTCCAATCTTTGCAATCAATTCTTTTAAAAACTAATCCAAACCCTTTAGAATAACTTTCAACTCTCAATTTCCTGAATACAAATGCTGAAACTCCTCTCTCAAATCGGTCCCAATTTCTAACAATTATGGTCTTTGAATAAGACCAGCACAAGCACAATTCACTGGCAATGAATAACCAATTGAAAGTACAACAACTTAGAAGAGTTCTCAATTCTTCTAGCCTTCAAACGCTGAAACCCTCGGCTCCAATATTCATCACAAATTCATTAAACTATCAAATGCACAATATAATGCCTTTTCATTTCTCTCCAAGCCTCTTTTATAATCTTTCCCCAAGAATATTCATTAGCAAGGCTCTTTAATGATTTTGATATATTTTATAGTAATGAGTTGACTTTAATATATTATTAACGAAGCACACTTTTAATCAATGAGTATTAATTACTCATTATCCTCAACATGGCCCCCCATTTTATTATAAAGTTAATTCATAACTTTATAAGATAACTCAAATAATTAAACATCAATAAAGGCCATTAAAATAATAATCTCAATAAATACTCATTAATTTGACAAACCATCTGAACCAAGAAGTCAACCACTGCATCCTCTATCTGTATGACTGTCTTACTAAAAATAGAAAAGGCCCTTCTCGATCAACCTCTGACTTACTATAAATAGTAAGTATATGAAATAGAGCCCAAACGAAGTCCAATCTGAGCCAAACGAAGACCAAAGTGGAACATACTAAATTCTGGAGAAGACATGAACCTCCATTAACCAAGCCTCTGCCTCGAAAGACCCTCTATCTACAATAATTAGCCTACAAGGGTCACAATAATAGGCTAATCCCTCAAACTCTGATGCTCATGAAAATGGGTACATTACAGTCCGCCCTCCCTAAGATTGCTTGTCCTCAAGCAATCACGGCTGCAAAAAAACTCCATTGTCTGGAAGTCCAAAGGAAGACTGAGAAATGTCCCACACTGCAAAAACACTGCTGAAACACCAGAATAACCACAACTGCACAGAAATGAACAACCCATCTGCTCAATCTCTGTGCATCTGAAACAAATCATGTACATGAAAATCAAAGGTGAACCTGCATGTAACCCACACCATGTACACACTGCAGTACTCCCTGGTGAAGTCAAATTGGAATCCCGATGCACACAAAGGATCCCACTTCACACAAAAAAGTGTACAACCACATATGCCTGTATCCCAAATCCAAAATAGAAGCTTGCCAACAGAGTTTTGTTGTTCAATACTGCTCCTAACTTCACCATACCATCTAAGTGGTGAAGCAATCTACTGGGACCCATCCACCCTGCAATGCTAACCCTGCCACCACCTAGATCCCAGTACAAAATGAAACTCACATCCATCCATCATAAGGAGGTGAGAATATCCAGAAGCATCTACTACACTCTGTCAGTCCCCCATGGATGTTGTCATGTCCCCTTTCTAGAGTGGACATCAGAGACGAAGGAATTGGCTTGTCATTGGAGTCTCGTAGGCTAGCGGAGATGGATAGGGACTCATTCAATGCATACAGTGACCGGATTTTGGCTTTACAGGCAGTTTGGAGCCAATTTGGAGCAGTTCCTAGATTTTAGGGGATATCCCTACTTTTTAGGAGGATGTGGCAGTTTCCAGATGCGAGGTCCTACTAGACCATTCCATGGTTTCATTTTCAGGATGACAGGGTGTGTTCCCTAGTTTCTAGGAGCATCCCTAGATTTTAGGGATGGGACTACCAGTTGACCCATCTCGTTTGGCATCAGTCACAGACAGGTGACAGGGTCAGACTCATGATTATGTGGATGGTTTGGGCTATTAGAGGCAAAAAGGGAAATATTTTAATATATTTAAATATTTCCTAAGTCAATAATTAAATAATTTATAATAAGGCTATTTTAATAGCCATTTTGGAGTAATAAGGAATTAATTGTTTCATTTGGTCAGGTATGCCTTTGTGTGATAGCCCATTTGAAAGGTCTCAAAATAATATAAATTATTTTTACTATCCGGAGACTTTTTGGCGCCTAGAATTATAACATTTTAATAAAGTAATGATTTTCCTATAACATGGACACTTTTAATTGGGAAAATATTATTTTATTATAAAGTGCTAAGTGTATTCTCCATTAGGGTTGGAATTGCCTTTGAAAGGAGATATAAAGAGATGGAAATCGAATTGCTCACTATCTTTTGACATTTACAACTTGTGAAAATTTGAAATTGCTCTGTGGAGTGATTTAGAGGCTTCCGACGAAAACCCTAGGTCTGATTTGTTGGGACGCAAACCTCAACAAAGATTTGGTGTTTCAGTTTTCAGATTAGAAGTAGTAATTGTTGTGGCAAGGATCAGCCTTCTTAGCATCATTTATCAGGAGAATATATTACATTCAGCTTGGCGGCTAGTCTATCCCAGCCTGGGCGCTTTCCAGAGGCAGTTCGAACTTGTATATTAGGTGCCATTCATCTTCAGCGGCCCATGTTTTGCAGTTTGGAAGCATCTATCGGAGTTTATGACAACAAGGCATTCATCTTTAGCAGTTGCAGAACTTTCTTTAAGCTGACGTCAAGTGCAAGAGGCAGCCACAAATCCATTTGATATATTTACTCTATGAATGCAAAAATCTGAATATTATGCCTGGTATGATTTGATTCATTTTCAGATTGTCAAGTAATTTTAATTCATGAATGTTGCTTATCATTTCTAGTTCAAAAGTTATTTGTTATTTGTCATTTATTTGCATATATATTCAAAACACCAAAAAAAACTTGAAAACAAGAATAAACGAGAAAAAATCAGAATTCAACAAAATCCATTCAGAGGTACAAACGTTGGTCAAAGTCCCAAATTATGCAAAAATAGTAATTTACAAGATCACCAGGATCAGGGATCTTTCAAATGTGAAAACCAACCAAGCCATCATGCCCACTGACTCTATAATCACCCTGTAACCATGTATCCGTAAGAAATCCCTGTGGTCTAGAAGTATAAAACCCTGTTGGATACATAACAGCATGATAGATAACTGACGGTTATCCCTGTGGGTAATCTCCCTCTAACAACTGAGTCGGGTACTTGCAGATACTGATCCCATCTTTTGAAAATGGTGAATATCCATCCCACGGAGGATGGTATGATCTCGAAGCCAAACCATACTGACACATCATCAAGTCCTCCACCTGTGGAACAAACAAAAAATGACGAGCACTCCTCACTGTATAGTTACGGTAAAAGACTCCAATCTCTGTCAAAGGCTCATCATTGACAACTCTAAAATCAGAAGATGGCTCCAAACTCTAACCCTGAATTGCTAATTGGGTAGATGCCCTGCCAAGTCTCTCTGCATACCCAATAGCATACTCAGTCATGAAACAAGTGGAGGTATTCTAATTTAAATGCCTCCAAAGCACTCTGGATGAACCTCAAATCGTGAATATGAGTACCAACCTCGACCCCATACTGTCTCTTCTCAAACTCTTTTCTCCTAAGAAGGTACTCAACATACTTATGCATGCAGTCGAAGCGAGATAAGGTTGAATCAACCTTCTCTCCATAAACCCTCAACTGATCCCTCCATCTTTGTGGCTCAACAATCTGTCGAACAGAATCAGTTGCATGGGTTGAAATAACAGGATTGTTTCCAGAGGGAGGAAACAACCGAACATGAGAGTCAATCTCCCAACCAGATGAGACTCTGCATATATCTCGTGAAGAAGATGGAGTAGTGTCATGAACTGTCACACAACTCACTGACGAATCCACCTCTACATCACAAGAACTCTCAATGACCTTCCATGCATCATCTGTCAATGTGTTGACTACTGGAGAACCTGACACAACCAAAGGCTCTTAGCAGCTCTCTACCAAGGTACTCATCCCAACTGTGTCCACTGCACCTAAATACGCAATGGATGTAACCACTTCCTCACTACAACCCGTGGATATCAACTCATCACCAATAACCACTGTAGGAAGTTGAACTGTATATGTAGCTAATGAAGTCTATGCTCGTCACAACTCCACGGTAACCTCATAGAAGCGTGATTGCGACTCCTGAAGAGCCAACTGTGTGCTCTCTAATAAATTTGTAGTCGCCTCAAGCTCATGAGAGAGCTCATCTACCTCCTCTTCCTTTCCCATCAATGCATCATAACAAGTGCAACCCCACTCAACAACGTACTCCCTGTCAGCTAATAACTGCAAGTAATTATGTTTCATTATTCTGACAGCCTCTCGTAGTTAATGGATCTCTAATAGGGTAAAACTACTACCACCGTGCTCATTTGACATAGGAGCACTCCAACCAGATATGGGCTAACATCTAACCGGCAGCATCATAATGCTCCAAGGCTATAGCAATTTGACTGTCACTTACCTTCAATTGCCCGATCAAATGATGTCCCTAAACTCCCTGACTCCCATGTAAGCTCTTTGTCCCACAATCTGCACTGTGATATGAAGTTGTATCAACGTCGCTCACCTCATGATAAATAACATCATGTGTGCTATCATCTCCACACACATCAACAATCGACACACTTCTACTAGGCACCTCAACGAGTGACTCATCTGATAAAGTGGAAGTTGCCGCTATATCAGTCTCCTCACACGCTCCCACTTCCCATGCAACTGTAAGTCCCTACAAGTCGCGATCCTGGGACCTATCACCAACCAATGAATTCTTTGCTTCATTTCCTAAAGTTTGATATGACAAATCAGACTCACTGCAACACGAGTCATCCTCAAAGATAACATCAGAAGTGCCCAAAACACGAGTACCATCATCATCCACCCATAAACCCTCTGCTATCTCATGCTGATGCAAACACATCTCGCTACTATCATAGAAATCAGAATTACTAGAACTCGCATTTTCCATGCAATCCGCAAAATTAACACTCTCATCATGCGATTCAACACTCAAGGTGGCACCAACATCTTCCGTACTTGCCCTGTCATCAACACCATCAATAGGCTCAAACAAAGGACTGGTGTCATAAAAATTAGAATTGTTATCAAGACTGATAATAACTTCTGGAGCGCTGAAAGTACCAACATTCTCCTCAATCTGGAAGTCATCATGAAGTGTCTTGTGCCCAACATCTTTTTTAATGTTAATCTGATTTTTAGCTTCCATGGGATCAACTGCATGCTGGTCACTAACTGCTGAAAATTCATTGTAAAGATTTCTAGATGTCCCACCTGTAGAAGCCTCTTATTTCTCTTCCTTTTTATTTTGTGATGCAAACCTCGTAAAGATGGATGTCACATAACATGTTAAACTATCTATGGTTGTCGAGTTTGAAAGCAATTCACCCATCCTTTCCTGAGTTTGTCTAAGCTTCTCCATTTCTTTCACCACGACAATTGTTTGCTTTCTGAGATTAGTCATACTATTCAACTAGTTTCTCTGATTAATTGATTTCCTAGATTTTTCCATAACTAAAACCACTACAAGAGTGTTGGTGACTCAAAATAAACCTATGACTTCAATGATTTCCACCCCAACAGGATGGAAGGAAACCGCACTGATACCACTGTAAAAACCCTCTCTGGTTCTAACTCTGACAAATATTGAATTGTTTCAATTTGGGATGTTTGACAATTTGTCAAACACTTTGCTTGCAAGCTCTGATACCACTATAAGAACCCCATGTGGTTCTAACTCTGAAAAACACTAGAATGCTATAATTTTAGATGTTTGACATTTGGTCAAAGTCAAACACTTTGCAGGAAAGCTCTGATACCAATGTAAGAACCCCAACCGGTTCTAACTCTAACAACTCAATTTTGACATTTCCTCAAACAGTTCACATACAATGTCTAAGTTTTGATTTTTGAGTGTGTATGGTTTGCTTGTTTGTATTTAAATGATTTTTTCAATTCCAAACATATACAAATGCATGAAAATTCAAAACAACTTTGCCAGCTAGGCACAAATATCTCCTTTATTGCAATTCAAGAAGTTGAATTAAATACAATGATAAACAATGCATTAAGATATAACTTTATTTGCAATATCACAAAACCTGGAGTTTATCGCAGCTCTGAATTATTGGCACAAAATAGACACATGAGATGACTGATGTGATTATTAACCTCAGCCGCCAATGCGGAATGGATTGTTGGTGACTCATTTGGCTGTTCCAAACCCTGCGGCTGCCTCTATGATTTCATGCGCTGGTTATAGAGGGCTGCAGTTTGTATTACTTATGAAGTCTCCAATCTCTGCAATCAATTCTTCTAAAAACTAATCCAAACCCTTTAGAATAACCTGCAACTCTCAATTTCCTGAATACAAATGTTGAAACTCCTCTCTCAAATCGGTCCCAATTTCTAACAATTATGGTCTTTGAATAAGACCATCACAAGCACAATTCACTGGGAAATGAATAACCAATTCAAAGTGCAACAACTTAGAAGAATTCTCAATTCTTCTAGCCTTCAAACGCTAAAACCCTCGGCTCCAATATTCGTCACAAATTCATTAAAATATCAAATGCACAATAGAATGTCTTTTCATTTCTCTCCAAGGCTCCTTTATAATCTTTCCCATTAATCTTCATTAGCAAGGCTCTTTAATGATTTCGATATATTTTATAATAATGAGTCGACTTTAATATATTATTAATGAAGCACACTTTTAATCAATGAGTATTAATTACTCATTATCCTCAACATGGCCCCCCATTTTATTATAAAGTTAATTCATAACTTTATAATATAACTCAAATAATTAAACATCAATAAAGACCATTAAAATAATAATATCTCATTAAATACTCATTAATTTGACAAACTATCTGAACCAGGAAGTCAACCATTGCATCCTCTATTTGTATGACTGCCTTACTAAAAATAGAAAGGGCCCTTCTCGATCAACCTCTGACTTACTATAAATAGTAAGAATATGAAATAGAGCCCAAACGAAGACCAAAGTGGAACATACTGAATTCTGGAGAAGACATGAACCTCCATTAACCAAGCCTTTGCCTCAAAAGACCCTTCTATCCACAATAATTAGCCTACAAGGGTCACAATAATAGGCTAATCCCTCGAACCTGGATGCTCATGAAAATGGGGACATTACAAAGACCCCACCCTAGAGTTTTACAATAAGCATATTCACCCCATCATCCAAAAAGGTGAGCAAAGTTGACGAGATAGAGGTAGCACAAACCAAGCTAAAAAATCATGCCACAGTTTGGTGAAAGGAAGCATAGCTTAGAGAAGGGAGACAAGGAAAAGAAAGTGTCACCAAATGGGAATAGGATGGTAACAAGAACAAAGGCCAAATCCTTCCCAATTGATTATCAACTTGACTTGTTACGAAGTTGTGAAACTTGAGGCAAGGGAGTTGACTGTAAAAAATTATGTTGAAAAAACCTACAAGATCTTCATCAAATGGTAACCGGACATAATAACCCGGCCAAAATAACCCTGGACACAATAACCCCGCCATAATAACCCAAGGACATAATAACCCAAGGTCACAATAACCCATGGTCAAAATAACCCATGGTCATTCTAGA
>MU225467.1:369637-392103 GCA_018584345.1 Thuja plicata | reverse complement strand
TTGCAAAATAGATGGACACTTTTTATTCATTCATAATTCTTATTACAATATTCAGATGAATGACCTTGTCATTCTTATTTTCCCGTGTCCCTTCTCCCTTCGGTCACCATTACATACTCCTACTCCCAACAGCGCTTGCCATCGCGTTCCTCTTCGAGCCGTGTACGCTCCCGTTCATGGTACTCTCAGAGGATGGCTTGCTGTCGTTCCTCCCGAGCACTTTCCTCCACACGAGCGCGTTGTGCCAATGAGACTTGTGCCAACAGTCGTGGAAGATGGTTTAGCAGACGGTTGGCTGCAGGGTTGGACTCGATGGTAGACCACACGGCACCCTGTGGGACTTCCGCTTCGTATGCTTCCCGACGGACGTACGTTTCTATCGCCGCCTGCAATAGAATTCTGAATTCCCTTGTTTGGTTATCCTCCCCTTCGTACAATTCTGTACGTGCATCGTCTGCTTCAGGGTTTATTTCGTCAACGGATAATCCCATTGTCTCTGTACGCCATCCAGTTCCAAGTTCGTCTAGGCAACGACGCCAAATGTTTACCCGCTGGGGTAACCTGGTCTAATTGTAGTATACACAGAACATGATATATCTAAAGTAAATGACAAGTATTATTAGTTATTCAAGTCAAGTGATTACAATATTGTCTCCGCATCGACGATGCCTTACCCGAAGGTAATACAAGTGTATAAAGGTCCGAAGGGACGCGACGGTTGACAACCGTGCACAACTCCATAGCCTCCGGACGTAACTAATTCCCAACCGACACATCCGTACATTACACCCGACAACACTAACCTCTGTTTTGACAGTAGTAGACTACCCATTCACCTTTTCTTGTAGTTAAAGGACACATCACTATCCCAACTAGGATGGCATCATCCTCCTTCCACCCTACTTGTGGCTGCATACACCTCTCTTCTTTGGCCCTCTCTTGGTCTTCTTGATGCATCAGCATCCTACCTCTGTCCTTCAACTCTGAAACAACCCCTACATTCTCTATTTTGGTATCTCCAAGCAGTGGAGTGGCTGCAACTTTCCTTGTTTCTTCTTCATTCACCTTCACCAACTCTTTCTTTCCACACATGATCACCTTGACTTCTTTATGCTAACCTTTGTCACCTTCCACAAGTGGAGTCAATGTATATGTCTGCCCATTCCTGTTTATGGTGTATATATTGCTTCTTCCATCATACAATGTATCCCTGTCATACTGTGAGTGCCTTCCAAGAAGTAAATGACAGCAGTCCATGGGTACAATGTCACAAATCACTTATCCTTGTAATCGCCAATTGAAAACTTAACAATAGTTTGTTCATTGACCAAAAGAGATTGCCTATCACTCAACCATGACACCTTATATAGCAACTCATGAGGAATCTTTTGCAAGTTCAATTTACTAACCATTTCACTTGAGATCATATTTTCAGTAGACCCTGAGTCAATTACAACTTTGCATACCTTATTCTTGCACCTACATGTGGTTTTGAAGAGAGTCTTTCTATGCAATCGTTCTTTCTCCTTTGATGCCTTAAGAGTGACTTCTTTACCATCAAACTTTCACCAACTTCAAGAGCACAATTATTGGAATTGGAACTTTCAGCTTCATCTTCTTGAACAATTTGGGCTCTTCTTTCACTCTTCCTTTCTCCACCACTTGATGAAGCACCAAATTTCTTAGGACACTTGAATGCTGGATGCCCAATCTCATTGCAATTACAGCATCTACCAGCAAAGATATTTGAGTTTCTACCACCACCAAATCTGCCTCTTTGTCCTCTACCCATGAAATCAGCACCTTGTCCTTGCTCTTTGCTTGCATCACCTTGTTTTTCATCTACTTGTCTTGTAGAAAAAGATCCTCTTCCTCTTGTACCATTACCTCTGCCTCTAGTAGACTTCTCTTGCCTTCTTTTCACCTTTTCCTCCACCCTAATAGCTAGCTGGTAACATTCTTCAATAGCCCTTGGGTTAGCAACAACCAATTCATCTTGTATATTGAATCTCAACTTTCTCAACCTCACCTTCTTCTCTTCCTGCCCTTATGCTTAACTTATACAACTCATCAGTATATGTCTTAACATCTAAATCCTTTTGCCTTAATCCTTGCAATATCTTATACAATTGAGCTTTATAATCCTTAGAAAGAAATTTACCTTTTATTTTTGCCGCCATCCTGTCCCAAGGTGTTATCTTTGCTTTTCCCTTCTTTCTCATCTCAGCTTGTTCATGGTCCCACCATAGAAGTGCATACCACTTTAGTTTGGTCTTTGCCACCTTGACCTTTTGATCATCGGGTACATCTTCGCTTTCCAATTAAGCATCCATGGCTGCAATCCAATCTAGCAATTCCTCATCATTTAAACTCCCACCATACATAGGTAGATCAACCCTTACCTTGTATTGTTCACCTTTAACTGCCTTGAGAAGTCTGATTGTCCTTTGTTCTTCAAAATCTAACTCTTCATCTTCTGCTTCTTGGAACTCTTCTTCTTCATCCTCATCACCTACATCTCCCATATCAACATTCCTTATCTGATTTGATTCGAAGGCTTCAAAGCCATGCCACCACAGCATTGTATGAATCCTGCAACCTAGTATTCTTCTCTCTAACCTCCTGCAACTCTCTAGCAGTACCAACACCCTTAGGAGGCATTTTGACCCCTCAACTTCTGATTCTTCCTTTTGCAATCTTTCACCAACCACCTACAAGAAATCTACTAACTAGCTTTGATACCACTATGATGCAGAGGCTAGAGGCTATAGTGGGATTAAAATCAGATTAGACACATGTCAAAATGGACAAAGGATTTGGTTTCACAAAAGATTCTAGTTGACAACTTCCTCAAGGCAACTGGAGGGCATACAAACATGACTACAAGGCAATTTCATGTCAAAACACATACTCTTCAAGGACATCTGGTCTTATTGCATTTTGGACATTAGGAGACATCAACAACCATGTTCCATCCCTTGGTATTGACCTTAATCACTAAACCACAACACTTCTTTCACAAACTACCCTTCTAGCTACTAGCCCTAAACAAGGGGTTTTTGAACCACAACTCTTTGTACATGACCAGCAGACAAAAAAGAAAAGCCTTTGTAAATACCCCATAGGAAGCTTTAAAACATACTAGTTTTGGACCCCCTGTTACTTTGGAACACATGCACTAGATTTAGGACTATCCCTATTTTGGAGGCTCAATTAGGCCTAATTTTCAAAGCAGGTACATGGAACATCCATACAAATTCTCAACAAACGGCATGGACAGCATCCAAACATCTCCAAACTACCAAATCAAAGGTTTTTAGGCTCCCATACACTTGGATTTTTCACATGTTTCATAATTTCCTAAAACTATCAACATTTTATGACTGTCATACACATGAGGATCAGAGCTAGGCTTCCAATTTCTCCCACCAAACATTGCCTCCCACTCTACAACCACTCAAATTGTTTATAGGACATTCAATCCTCACATCCCACAAGCTTTCGGAATTTTTCCACAGTGGAATGTGGAGGAATTTACATTTTTGTGCTCAAACCCTGGGTGCCAAGGGTTTACAGGCTGATTTCACCAAAATCCCTCTAACTTGCACAAAACTTAATGGATTTGGCTCAAACCAAGTTTGTTGTAAACTAGTTTCATAGGGCTATCACCACATATCACCCTTCATTCATTTGGAAACTGTACAATACCGTACAAATCTCTGCTACCTAAGAAACTCAGAAAATTCTAAGAAATTAGCGAGCTTTTGTATTAATTTCTCTTCCAAACTTGTCAACAACTGTGCATCGACCAAAAGAAGGCCATTTAAAATTTTAAACATATTTCCAGCAGTTACCAACGGTTCATAACAATATTTTAAAGTAAGGACCGTTGGTTACATAATTTATACTAATTAACAATATGACAATCCTTCAAAGTTGTTGAGCAACTTTGTACTTTGTTGACATCCTTTACAAAGCTGACTCAAAAGGACTTGTAACATAAAAAATGGTCCATGTGGACCTTATTGCACCTATATAAGACAGTCCCATACCAACAACCTATTACACTATATCACACCTTATCAAGTCCTTGACCCAAGGTTACATTGTTTGCATTGCTATGACAACATTGACATGATTTAACAACATGACGTCTTTTATGGCATTGCAAATGGTCCTTATGACCTTGTATCTACCTAGACATTACTTGAAACTTGCAATGACTCATAATGGCCTTATTGACGCAAGAAGGGTATTTGGTGCACCTGCACCATAATGCAGAGGCTATCGTGGGAATAAAATCAGATTAAACACTTGTCAAAATGGACAAAGGGTTTGGTTTCACAAAAGGTTCTCATTGACTACTTCCCCAAGGCGACAGGAGGGCATACAAACATGACTCCAAGGCAATTTCATGTCAAAACACACTCTTCAAGGACCTCTAGTCTTATTGTATTTTGGACAATAGGAGACATCAACAACCATGTTCTATCCCTTGGTATTGACCTTAATCATACATGAAAATCAGACATAGGCTTGCAATTTCTCCCACCAAACATTGCCTCCCGCTCTACAACACTCAAATCATTTAGAGGACATTCGATCCTCATATATATTGTAGATCATAATGTATTATCATATTAGATTATTTATTATATTCAATAATTGATTAATATTGTTATATTCATTCATCAATATATAAAATTTTATTATATTAATATATCATATTCTTTTATTATTAGTTTAATTATTAATTTAGTAATAAACTGTTTTATAAGTTACCATTAATTATTAATTTATTTTTATTTTATTATTAAATCCTATTCTAAAAAGGGGACATTAGAGTCCTCCCCTCTCAAATATTGCTTGTCCTCAAGCAATGATAGTTTTTTTATAAATCTTTCCATGTGAGTAGCTTTGTTCCGCAACTTGAGTATAGCTTATCTCAATATCTCTAGATTCTTTTTAGGTTATTCTCATACTAAGCCCAAGAGCGCAGCTACGCCCCCTTGGCCTCACTGACGGGTCTTAGACATCCACACGAGGGGGTTTACTTAGTAGGATGCTTGTCTTTCTTCCTTATCCATGCCTCATCTTCAGACATTTATCCCATCGTAAAGGAATGTCAGGACGTTATAGCAGTGTCTTGTGGCTCGATTAGTCTAAGCCCAAGAGTGATTTGTATCCCTCTTGCCTTAGCGATCAGCCCTATACCCTCTTTGGTAGCGGGGTCCTTGGCTCGAATTGTCTAAGTCAAAGAGCGGAATGTATCCCTATTGCCTTAGCGATCAGCCCTATACCCTCTTTGGTAGCGGGGTCCTTAGCTTGATTTGTCTAAGCCCAAGAGCAGAATGTATCCCTCTTGCCTTAGCGATCAGCCCTATACCCTCTATGGTAGTGGGGTCCTTGGCTCGATTTGTCTAAGCCCAAGAATGGAATGTATCCCTCTTGCCTTAGTGATCAGCACTATGCCCTCTTACCTTCCTAGTCCTCCCTCCAACTATGATGAGGTGTATTTTTATTTAATTATGTGATTAAGGTAAACTCATAAAATCTGTCAACCTTATTAACATTAATCATTCATATATCTATTTTACATTGATTGATAAGTTTACTCAAATAATGGATGGATGAGAAATTATCTTAATCATTATATTCAATGTTGAGTACCCGTCCCTTTATTCTTTACTTTTCTTGGTGATCCATCTTTACTCTTATATGCGGATCCCTATTTAATCTTTACTGATTCTTGCTTTCTTGTTAGGACCTTCTTAGTTGTCATTTGGTGCCCCTTCTATATTATGCACATGGCTTCCCATTTTACATATGTGACGATGGTCCCGAAGCTCCTTGCATTTGAAACCAAGGTTCTTTCTCTTTAGCTCATTATGCTGCCTTTGTATTCCCATTTCTTTGCACTTATGCCCTTTCTCCCAAGGTTCGTTGCAATAGTGACAAGGTCTCTTATCAGATGGTTTATGTTTATCTACCTGTTGTCCTCAATTTTGTCTTCGCAAAATTGGAGCAACCCTACGGAAAATTTTGTGAGTTAATTTCATTAAGGCGTTGTCTTAGTTAATTTTTCTTAGTCGTGTGTTTGGTTTTTGGTTTGGTTTTTGCCTTAGGTTTGTGGCCTTCAGAATTCCACTCGTTTCAAGCTATCTTAGGCGTCAATCAGAGTTGTCTAGCTCAGGTTATTAAGGTTTTTAGCATCCTGCAGGTGGGGTTTTCAGACAGATTGCACATCTTGGTTAGAATCCTTCAAAAGTGGGTTTTTTGTTGGTAATTGCACGAGGTTAAAATGTCATTTATATGTAAAGTGGGTTTAGAACCCCACTTTGAAATTTCACATTATTCTAAAGTTTTACTTATTATTTTTAATGATTAAATATGTAATGGTGGACTTTTTAAGTTTTTCTGCATATTATATCATTAAAATTATAAAGTTACATATAATGATTATTAAAGTTGAACTATTAAGTGGGGTTTTTATTTGATAATGCATATCATCACAATGCACAACGTGTTGATTCCCCACTAGCAGTGCAATTTAAAAATCCCAGTCATTAAGGGTGGGCTTTCTAAAGACGATTGCATATGTCGAATTTTAAATGTGTAATTTTATTTAAAAAACATTATTATATTAAATGGTGTGTTTTTTAAAATGATTACATGTTATTTTAAACATGTAATCCACCATAGATCTGTGCATCGTTTGCTCCTATTGCTTGGGTATTTTGGTTTGACATTTTCCAAGTTAGCTGCTACTTTCAAGCAATTTGTTTCTCTCTCTTGGCCATTTGTCACAACTCACAAGTTTTTTCCAGAACTTCGAACATGTGTATGATTGAAGTATTCGATGGAAAGAAGGATTATTTTTCTTTCAACAGCTCTAGAAGTTTGCATCACAAAACCAGAAGGAGAAATATGTTGTATGGTGTCATGAATATCATCTTATGTTTCTTCCAAAGTTACAAGATAAAGAGATGTTCTTCACAGTGACCTTCGGCGTGAGCAAAAGGCAGTGATGAGATGAAAGATCTTCCCAATTTTGGTGACAAGTGTGAAAATTGCAGGAATTACAGTATGAGGATGGGAAGTGTTGGCATGATTATGGTGAGTGATGTTTATCATGGGCATGGATGATCTCCATAAAAGCATGAGGCACTTTGACATAAATGTTCTTAAAAGATAAATGATCATGACTCAAGACAGTGATATTGAAGAAGTTTAATGATGAGGAAGCATTGAAATGAGCACAAAGATGTCGAATGATTCATGTTAGATTTCCTTGCTGTCGGGCTTCCTTCCTTTTATGCTATCTCTTAAGCTTTCTTTGGAAATTCATTTAGATGTGAAGTTTGTAATCAGTCTTCAAAACTCTTTTGTGCTTCACGTGATTATCTACTGTTTGTTGCAAGAGTGTTCACTTGTAATTTGCATAAAAATAGAAGAAGCCAATTGAATATTATTTAGCCCAAGGATGAAGTTCGGGTCTTGTGAAATCACAAACTTCATCACAAGGAGGAATCTGGAGTTTTTGTAAAAGACTTGTGGCCATATCAATGATAACTAAGGA
The DNA here is from genome assembly GCA_018584345.1 of Thuja plicata. NCBI lineage: Eukaryota > Viridiplantae > Streptophyta > Pinopsida > Cupressales > Cupressaceae > Thuja > Thuja plicata. Next base: position 384,524 of record MU225467.1, on the reverse strand, counting down.
CGTTTCAAGGAGAGAGCATCCTGGGCTGAATTAACTATTTAGAGGAAAATCATTGCAAATTTCAAAGCTTCAGCATAGAGTACATCAGTGATATGCTGAATAAGGTTGGGGCGGATTTGGAAAGAGACTGAATATCTCAGTCAAAAAGACAGTCACAGTATAACAGTCATCTCACAACTTATGCATCATAAAGATAAAGAACATGAATATCACAAGTATAGAGTTCATCTACAAAGCCAAACGTGCAGAGGTATTAAGATAGTAAGAAGACACTGTTGACAGAGCTGTTATTGGAGCAGCAAAGATCAGAATCACTTTTATGACAGAGATATCTTATGCACAGCCAAGGCATATCATGAGAGCATGAAATCTTGTAGTAAAGAATGTCAAGAACAATGACGGGATTGATATTCATTGTCAAAAATTTCACATATTCAGATTGTAAGATTGAAATGGAGACAGAGACTTATTCAATGTCATAAATTATTAAGAGTGAGAAGATGTCAAAGAAATTGATAGTGTTCAATAATATTGGAGAGAGACATGGTTGAACAATATTTCTTGTTGTGGTGTCACTTGTAAGGAAGTGCTAGCAATGAGATGTAATGGGCCAATGTTCTTAAAATCTACAAGGCAGAAGCACAGTTCAAACTCTTCATTGAACAAAAGGTACAAGGCAGTGCATAGAGTTGCAGAATAGTTCAAGGACATGATGTTTTATGGTTCCAAGAAAACCAGAAGATATAATTTCATAGGTAGCATTCACACTTGCAAACACAATTTCATGGGGTGTTAGAAAGTTCAGCTTTGACAAGAAGTTCTAAAAAAAAATAATGCTTTGAGAAATTGAAGCATGCAAAGATGAAAAAGTGCAGGCCATCTATTATAAGGTTGCAGGTCTGACGAAGTTCTGGTTTCTCTACAATCATTGCCTATACTGTATACCATACAAACAGGATCATTGTGTTTAGCTTTGGATCTTATCTATCCTTATAGAAAAGATAGGCTTCATAAAGGATTTATGCCAGAGATGCCTATCCATGAAGAAACAACAGTTATTGTATGAGTTAGCAGCAATACTGACAATCATAGAAGAGGTTAATCATTTAGAAAGTTATAACAATGAGCTCTATGTTGAAATAAAGAAAAAATGAAATGACCTACTATTGATATCATGAACTTGATATAATAGTTTTATACACACAAGATGCTCAATGCATAACAAACGATAGTATGATCCCAAAATGTTTATAAGAGGAGTATCAGGCAAAAGAAATTTTTACAAATTCCAAGCTTGTAGAAGCATCTGAAGCAAGGACAACCATATGATGAAACCATACAAAGAAAGGAAAGTGTCAAATAATGAGTGCATAAGATGCTTTCAAAGACTGAAACAGGAAGACACAAAGATGCTTCTCAGTGATCACCATAATGATGCAGAGCGATATGCAGACTCATGTTCTGGTTAGAGATGCTTTTACCAAACCTGAGCATATCAACCATGGGGCAGCCTGAAGCAGCATGAAGACCGACAAAGGATGATGCAAACAGATGTCATGTCTTGTCAGACACTTAGAAAATTTTCATCATGTATTGTGTATTTGTAATTTGTAATTGACAAATTACACATCATGTAAGAAAAAGATGTTCGAGTGTGATAGTATCACATGCAAAGTAATATCATGTAATCATGTTGCAAGTACATTAGGTCCTGCAGCATTGAATAAGTCAAAGTTAGTTAGTTATGGATAAGCTTTGAATAGGTCAAAGTTAGTTAGAGATAAGGATTGAATAAATCAAAGTGGTTTAGGGGTTCCCCTTTCTTCTCCACTTTCCTCTCTCCTCTTTTCCTATATAAAGGAGGGAGCTCATCGTAAATATTCATCTTTTGTTGTGTGCAAGTAAACTATAGGCAAAACTCTTGAGTTCTGAAGACTTTGTGTTTCATTATAAAAGAGTTGAGCATTTGAATAAAGGAATAGAGATTGACAGACTTTGTGTTGTTGTCTTGACCATTAATGGATTTATTTTATGTTCCATTCATTGATCCTTGTTCAGATTAAATAGTTATCTTGTTTATATCATTGGAGCACCTTTAATCCAAGTTTTTTGAAGACTTTGTGCTTCAGAAGATCAGGATCACTATAGAGAGTAGTGGCTGCAACATTTCAAAGCTGAAGACTTTGGGCTTCAGTGTTGGAATCTTAAATTAATTAGAGGGTGTTCAAGGGAAGACTTTGAGCTTTCTTGTACATCCGAAATTAGAGTGATTATTTGAAGTAAGGATAAGAGACTTTGAGCTCTCATATTATTTCATCTTTAGATAAAATCAATTGTTGTCTTAAAGGAGTGTTCTTAAGTCATTCCTTGAGCCACCGGTATTACTGTACCAAGGAGAATTGTGTGTGATACAGTTCAGTTTTACTTGAAGCCACCTGCGGTAAGAAGGGAGGCTCCCCTATTGCTGAGAGGAGAGAGCAATCTCACATATTGCTGCCTAAAAGAAACATTTTGCCAAGGTGTAGTCATAGTGACTTGCAAAATATTTAGCCAACACTTCCCTTGTTGAAAAGATTTTGAAGCGATCTTTGGATGGTTGATGATCAAATTTTCTTTTCCTTAGAGATTGCTTCTTCCAAGGTAGTGGGTTCCAGGGCACTAACTGTGCTACAAATTGATTCTTTTAATCCCTCTAAAAAAAGGTATGTGAGCCTTCTATGTGAAATTTCAGGTACCAAGTCAGCCAGTTTTTTTAAAGCATTAGCAAAGTCTTCTACAGTTCCTTGTCGCCTTAGCAGGGCTAATTCCCAAAAGTACCATTCTGGATGTTTCTGATCGAATCTCTTGATGAGTTTTTGGGTAAACTCATCATAAGAGGTTATAAGTTGATGGCCTTGAGTGATACGCCCATGTTGCCACCATTCATGGGCTATCCCAATTAAGTGCAGTACGCCAAATTTGATTGAATTATCTTCTGTCATGGGACTTAATTATTGAAACATATCCAGCTTTTGCACCCATGATCGTACATAAAAAAAATTGTGTCCCATCGAAGTCAGGTAGAGTTATCTTATTAATTTTCTTCTCAACATCTTAATCACATTGTTTCTTTCTCTAGAGGTTAGAATTAGCTTTCATTTTAGTATCATAGTAATCCATAAAGGATACATTATTTCTCAATTCAGGAGCTAATCTAGAGTATGCTTCTAAGATCTCATCCACATTATCCCTAGGTGGTTCATTTGCTTCCCCTTCTTCTTCCTCTTGGGTTTCTTGAGGCACGAAAGGTGATCTTGTTGTCCTTGGAGGGGACGATCTTGGTGAGCAGTTATGATTGTTCTCAGATTTATGGGAATTAATATCCCTCCCATTGGTTGGGTTGGGTCTAGAGCTATTATTACTCATGTTTTGAATGGCTTGGATGAGGAGTTGAATTGTTTTTTCATTTTGTTCCATGAAGGCTTTTAATTCATTGCTTAAATGTTGGCTCAGTTTCTTACCCTTCCTTTGATATGTTTTCATATACTATTCAGCACAGGATGCTAGGAAAGTTGCTCTGATACCATTTGTAATCTCCCTAGTTGGCTCGGTTAAGAAATAGGGAACTTTTACCTTATTCTGACTTCTCACTTGTCAAATAGTTGAATTAATAAAACCAAGTCAATTATGTCACCAAAATATTCAACGCTATTTATGATATAAACTTATGCAATATTGTAATATCCCCTTTGAGATTTATTTTAATTCAGTCCCTGGAAGCTAATATACTTAAGCCATATCTGATATTTAATAGCAACAAGGAATCTAGACAAGATTAAGGTAAATGTTTGCCTTCCAGTTGAACTTGAAAACACATCCAAGTTTGATAACATGCAACAGAGATAATATTGCAAATATCTAAAGGTACTTAAGGACTCCCCACATACAGCAAGCTAGATATCCGCCAAACAATAGATCCAATCGAGCATTGATTCCAGTGAGGTATTGGTAGAAATTTTGTCTTCTCTTCAATTGCAGATTGACACCGATGCTAAACAAAGTTGAGGCTTCCAATATGAATGAAGCACCTGTTATCACTGAAATTTGCACCCTACTGAGTAAACTCAGCAATCTAGTGATACATGGGAACACTTCTGGGTTGTAGGTAACCCAAAAAAGAAGTGAACCTCCGGAGAAGGTCGGCTTATTGGGTACTTCACCTAAACTAAAACTTTTCAGAGGGAAAGGGTTAGTAGAAGGAAACGTGAAACTGAATCTACTCCTAAGGTGATGCACCAAATGATACTTCCAAACTGATACTACAATATCTAGCATATTTGTGCTCAAAAGCCCCAGCTACACAATAACACAACTCAAAATTTACCCATAACTCTACATAAGAATTTCATAAAGGAGGTGCAAATGCTTACAAACCCAAGAAGGAAAACAGAGGTTTCACAACTGGGTGTTGTTTGCATCACTCACACAACTATATGACCTGCAAAAGTATGACATATCCTGTCTAAAGGTGTTGAAAGTGGTAGATGTTAAAGGAAATTCATAAAACTTCACAGAAACACATAATCATCTATGCTCTACACACAGTAAAATAGGCCTTGAGAAGGTAAAATCACTGAAATATATTGAACGAATGATGCTCACAGCAATTTTCAACTCTGAAATTGAGTTACAAAGCTCATCAATCCTGTTAAAAGAACCTAAAACAGGTTACAATACAGCAAGGAAAAGATGGTAAGAACTTCAAAATGAAGCCTCAACACATATTTATGCTTTTTCAAAAGCAGTAACATCATGAGAGCAATAACTCCTGGGACGGATTCAGCCAAGAGGGCATTTTTTGAGACCCTCAGACAACTATAAAAAGACAACTTGGTGACCCAAAAGTCATGCCTCCTTAACTCTTACATTAAGGCCCTCAATTAATGCATTCTTATCCTTCAATCTTGCCAAAATACCTGGTAAATATCAAGGCACCCTCATAAAGTTTCAAACTTATCTCCATGACCCTAGCACTTGGTCACAACTCTTCAATAATATCTCTCTTGACTTCTAAAAGTAAATAAAAATATCTACTTTACACTTATTAATTTATTAAATAATTTATAATTCTATTATTTTAATAAATACTAATTATATTAGCAATATTTATTAAGCAATAATTAAATCACTTAATAATATTGTTAAATTAATTGATATTTATTAAATAATACATAATAAATTATTTAATAATTTAAAAGCTGTGAAAATAAAAAGTTTATTTTTACTCTTAAAATCCAACTTTTCACAAATTATATTATTAAATAATAATAATAAAAATGGTTTAACTTTACCATTTATTAATTTTGAATAATAATATAACCTTTACATAGAAATGAAGGCACAAAAGCCTTTTAATTGTCGATGGAAAAGAAATAGGGTATTCGAACCCTAAAAATATCTCATTTTCTTTTTGTCCTTTCATTTTCTCTGCCCGAGCTCTGCCTGGGCCTTGGCCGCCGCCATGAATGGGGGTTTTTGAAGGATATTTGCAGGATTCTGATGACTTCCTTGCTGTTTGCCGACATGGATATGGAGGCTTTGACTGGAGACGTCTACTATGGAGATTGCTTGAGATCTCATGGGGCTTCTCTGAGTTTGTTGAAGGCTTTTTAATAGAAGCTAAAGTGATTTTGGAGTCTGAGGCATTTTTTATGAACTCTCACGACTTCTGAGACCTTGAAAGTCGCGGCCACCAATTGGTAAACTTATATCTTTGGATTTGAAAGTCTTTGTTTGGGCATGCTTTTTATGGTTCGAAAACCCTAATTGTGGCGGTTATGGGAACCCTAATTATGGTTGTGTAGGATTAATCTTGGCCCTTGATTTTGAATCAATCTTGGCCAACCATTGTACTTGGAGCCCCTATAAAAGGTTACCTCAAATCATTTGTTACTCATGAGATTAGAGATAGCATAGAGTAGAGAGTGGAGACTTGTTGAAATTGTAGCCATAATGCTTCCAAAATTTCTCATAATTCATTGTTGGTCTTCATGGTGGATTACTTGTATCATTTTGGAGCATTGCATGGTTTCTACATTTCCTCACTTGAAGTAGATTTTATTTCATGTTGAGTAGAAATAATGTTTAGCTGAATGGGAGATATTGTGGATCCATCTTTGTGAAACTCGCCTAGTCCATAAAACTAGCAGCTTGTTGATTGCAAGTTCGCCTTGTGTGGTCAACTGGAATTCTAATGAGCTTTACTTTGATTATTGTTTGCCCATTGATATGCATCAATTGATAGTATTAATGTAATAGTAATAATTTGAACATCTTACATTTACCTTAGGAGATCGCACTAGCTTAGTTGATGTCGATGGCTAAACTAAGTCTGGTAAAGTCACAAGGACATTCACAGTTTCTTGCATTCTAGGAGTAGAATAGCTTTCTAAATCCTTATCTCTTTGCAATTTGTTTGGTTGGAAATGGTTGAAATAGTTGATGTCCATTGATTGAACAATGTAAGTCCCTTTGTGATACCCAACATATCACATTATTACAACTAAGTGAAAGTCCACAACTAGAAGGAACCTTGAGGTTGTCTCATTTGGTCACACAATCCATATACATTGTTTAGCTTATGAGCTTTCTTGTTCAAAAGAGAGTTGGAAATTCGGTGTTTCATTTGGAATACTAAGTATTTGATTCTGCATGTTGAAGTGGTCATAAAACTCACATCAACAAGTCCCATTCCTTTCCCTAGTCTTTTGAACCAATGGATAATTGGAAAGAGGAGGACTCGTTGTATCCCATATTACACAAAGAGTGCATCCTCAACCCAAAAGGGTCAAATATACCATCAAACAACCGAGAAGAGGACTCGATGCATCTCATAGTACACCACGTGTCTGTCCTAGTGGATTTTGACCTTAATCGCTTATAGGCAATCGGCGACACACCTGTCCAACTAAGAAGTAGCTGCCGACATATACCACTTTTTGACCTTAGTGATACTATCAACTATCTTCTTCACAATCCCTAGAAACACTTGGCATTGATCACCCGCATGCTATAGGTGAGTGCCAATGAACCCTCCTAATACAACGGTTAGCTCTGGTTATCGCTACTAACATGGTAAGACAATTAGCCGTGCAACTGTTACCGTATCAAATCCCAAATAACCTCTAGTAATCCTTCACCTCTGTAAACCAGGTGAATGTTGGCTAATCCAAAAGATAAAAACAATAGCTCTAAGACATGCCATTGGCATAGTCCAATGACAGCCTGCTAACTGTTATTGTATCATACCCACAGTAGCCTTGGCAACATCACCTCCGTAAACCAAGTGAATGTCAAACAATCCCTTGCAATAGCCCAAACATTGATTATTGGCATGGTCCAATGATTGTCTACCATTGCGTAAAAATCCCAACGGTTCACACTTGTGGCAGTCATACATAACAAGATTCACAATGCTAAACAAATGGATAATAATAACACAATCAATTGATTTAGGAGTGTACGCACAGGTTCCTCTAAGTCAAGGGTTAAGCTCCACAAACACAGAATCAACACAAGATGGCCTCAACTTAGCATGTACCCTTAAGAAAATATCAACTGCAATGTAGTCAACTCATTCACTTTCTTTAGCTTGCAATTCGGAGGCATACTACACATTATATAGAAGTTAATTATTTTTAACTCATTCCTAACAGTCTATTACACATTTTAGGCTCCTTTGAAGCCTGCAAAAGCGGGAAAGTCAAATAAATTTAAAGTAAACCCAATACTTATAGTTATCCCCCCTAGACCTTCCCCCTACAATCTTGAGGTCAGAAGTGTATTCTTCACCCAGGGACCGACGTTCTCACCTCCAAACAAGTCAAAGTTAAACGTCGTTCTCCTTACAAAGTCTCTCAAAGGACCTACACACATGATCCCGATTTAGTAACCCAATACCATGTCACTTCTAGCCAAGTATGTCAAGATATCAAATTAGACTTCACCACGGATATACTTCTCAATTACACACGAATATCCCACAAGTTAAGTTAGAGTGATCTTCTTATTCTCTTGGTTCATACTTCATACAAACCATACTAGTTAGGTTGATGTCCTAATTCTCTTAGTTCATAAAAACCATACTACAAGTCCAAGACATGCTATGGCATAGCGCTAACACAAACATCAAATCACATTATCATAGTCATAATTGCCACATCCAAGTTATATCCCAATGCAAACCTATTTATTGTTTTACTTGATTCACTCAACAAAATAAATAACACCCTCAAGATCAATGTTACAACTCGTTGGAGTCCCTTACTACTCTAATTAAGCATACCTAAGTATGAGGTTGTTAGGCATTCTTGATTATAACAGCACATATGGCATCCATCACATGTGATTAAGCACAATACACATATCGCTGATTATAGACATAGCCCATATGTTGCTTTCATGTAACTTACTTTAAGGAAAAGAAATAATATTAATCAGCTATCCAAAATGTCCATCTCTATCTAACTGTTTGTTGGCGAACAGATTTGTCTTCCTCTTTTTAAATGAAAATGGATAAAGACTATGTTTTTGAAGACAAACGATTCATCAACAGTTGGGTAAGCATAAGAAATTGCTTCCCTCTGAATTTCTAAGGTTCAGCTTCCTTGTGAGATATTCAATGAATTACAGACATAAAAGTAAATTTATACACCTTTAACCAGAAAGTGTAGAAGGACCCCTCAAATACTCTTGGGTATTGAGGTAATCTACATAGTCAACTAATAAATGGAATAACCACGAAGTAAACAGAGATCTACTAACTACTTCTAAAACAAACAAGTTATGAAATAACTCAAGAAAGACAAGCTATATAGAAACTAGAAGTGACTGAATATAAACAACACATGCACAGATTTAAATGTACCAATTCTCAAAGAAATCAAATACATTCCAGATTTCAATTCAAAGATCTAAACCATACCATGCATCTGTATATTCATATATTAATCGGATCAAAGTCTGATCAAAAATCAGTCACCAGCTGTTTCAGAAATTCAAGAAAAGCCTACGCTAACTATCTACTCAAAACATAAACTATCTATTTTCTACCTTGATTTTCTAACCCTTTTTCAGTTCAAAGTTCCCCTATTAATAGTTTTGCATCCGAGAGAGCCTCCAGAAAAACCCGGCCTCTCGGACACCAAAAGGAAAACCATTTAAAACCAATTACATAACTAATAAAAATAGAGTTTCAAAACACGTGCCACTTAAAACATAAAGCAAGGGAAAATGCTGTCCCAAAGATTGCTAACTCCCATCGGGGCCTTCTAACGTGGTGGTTTGCACGAGCTTCCAGGATCGGAACACATTCGTTAACTCTTGGGCTGGTTGGGAATGCAAGTTCTTCAGGCCTGTCAGCTTCGCCCGAGTCGCGTTCTTTTCCCACCTTAACTCCCTGATTCTCTCCGCCTACTTCGGCAACTGACCTCTGTTCAACAGCAACATAGATTCCACGTTTGCAATTCTGGTGAAGTCCTGAACTATCGGCGCTTCATTTTCTTTGAGAGCATTCATGGCGTCTGTGAAGATTTTGACCATGGCATCTGCATCTCTGTTACCTCCGTCAATTTGCAAAATACTTGAGGGATTCACTATCTTGATATCTTTAAGGGCATCCGCATGCATATCCAACACCTCCTTTTCAATCGCTTTGACTTGAGAGATCGCAGCTTTAAACATTGTATTTTTCCATCCGAAGTTCTGCTTCAAGATGAACAGCATACAGGGGTCTACCAATTTCATTGGATTCTCAGCTAAGAATTGAGTCACACCATAGTTTTCTATTTCTTAAACCTGTATGACGATCGCTGCGCATTTCGCTTCTTCCATTTCCCAGCTTGGAACTAGGGTTTGAACCTCACCAAGTAATGTTTCTCCATCTAGGCAAGTAGATATAAACTCGCGGATGAAAGCACTCCCTTCATTGATGACATTGTTTATCCAAGACTTCACGATCTCTATCAAAACCTTCCCCTGTTGTATTTGTTTCACCAGCTTTTGGCTTTCAACTGAATTCGGATCAAAATCTTGTGAAGACTGAGCCAGTGGCAGAACTCCATCATCAGCGAGCAAGGAAAGAAACTCAGCCATGGTAGAAACTAGCTGTTTTAATTTACGTTTCTCCCTTCCATCCTTTTGCGACTGCCCGAGCATATGATAAACTGAGAATTTAAATATGTGATCCCTAGAATCCCTGTTTAGAACACCAAGTTCCATCTTTGTGATCTCGAAGTCTTCGGCCTCTGGTTCTTGATTTTCCTCTTTAGGCTTGAAAGTGGCTATCTCTGCAGTCACCTTTCCAGTAGATGGATCGGTAGATAGCCTAGCATCACTCTTCACTCCTTTTGCTTTGGGGGTCCGGGCAGCATATTTAGTAACAATTTCCTTCACAGGAAGTGAAATGGGTTTGTAACTCTTCCTCCTATTCACCGATTCAGTCAACCAAGGAGGGACTGAACCGGTGACTATCCGATTGTCGTTAGTTTTTACAGGAGTGTTCTCAGCCTGGGGTATCTCTATATTCATGATAGAAGTCTCATGTTCTTTTACTTGTTGATCCGGAGAAAATGAAATATCATCTTCATTAACCTCAACATCCAGATAGTCAAGTCCTAAATCTGTCATCTGAGAACACTTCTCTAATCTTGTTCTCAGTCTCGATCTCGGTGCAGTCGGGTGCTTACTAGAAACCACCTTTTTCTTGGGAGACGTAATTTTACCTACATTTGGAGCCACAGGAGATACATTAGACGGGGCATGCTTCATTTTCATTAAGGTTGGTTTTGTACTATGCTTTTCAAAAGGGGGGTTCTCAGCTCTCTCCTTCCTTTCCGTTAACCAGCTTTCCGTGACCCCGAAAATGGTTCGGGCCCTCAGCTTTATATCATCTTCTTCTTTCCTGTTCCAATCTATGTCCAGGGGAACTTTCACATCCACATTGTTAGCCTCTGAACCTATGGTTTCAGAACTATCCTCTTCCACATCCTTAATATAAAAATTCAACTGCAACATTTTGATCTGTGAAATTACAAGCCTGGAATGATCTCGTCTGCAAATTGCCTCCTCATCACCGAGATCTTCCCATAGGTCTTCCAGGTGCGAGCTGGGTGAAGGATAATTACTTAGGCTTAGAACCTGCCTGGCAAAGCCCTTATTGTCAAAACCCCTTCTTAACTTATAAAATTGCAAGTGAAAGTTCAACAAGTTGCTTCCTATCACTGAAGCGTCCATCATATTATTACAGGTTAAATTACCAACTTTAACTGGGAACATAGAAGGCCATTTTTCTTCTGGCAGAGCATTTTTGATAACCACAAACAATTGCCTGCAAACTTCTGCCAAAATAAAACAGTCGAAAGCAAACCTTGGGAGCCTGAGAGGTTCATCATCAAAGCCTCCGATCCGAATGTAGGTGAAACATGGGAATTGAATATACAGGCTACCGTAAGTTTGAATTAGTTTCCGTGCCTCCAATGAAACTCTTTGGTTCGGAACCCCTGCCAATTGTTGACACAATTTACCCAAGAAAACATCATGAACCTTCCTGTAATTTTCCAAAATTTTATCTTTCCTTAATAAAGGACAGTACTCATAAATTAAAATATCTTCATTCCAAGGAACGTGTCGGATGGCAAACAAATCCTGTGTGCACGCTAGGCAATATATCAAATAAGAGGACATAAAGAATTCCTTCTTAATGGCCTGAGCCTGGTTAAGTTGGTCCCTCAGGGAACTAGCAATGATTTCTGCCCAATCAATATGTTGACCCCCTTCCAAGATTATTTCTATAAAATGAAACATCCACTCCTCATAGAGAAGAACTTGTTCTGAACCTTTAATCCGGTGAAGCAATACTATCACATTGTGAATAAGGGGTTTCATGTGATCTTTAGTGAGCACTTTAGGCAACCGAGATCCGCCTCTGTAATTGGTTTGAGTCCACTTCCTAGCCACATGACTCCGGTTTTTATCTTCATTCTCTCTATACTGAGCTAGAGATTGGGTGGGTGTAAAGCTGACAAAAGATTCTTCTGGGATTTTGAAAACAGCCATAATAGTCTCCCTATTGATTGGCACAAGGGTTTGGCCTTCCACGTTCAAAACACACTTGGATTTAATATCATATCTGTTAATACATTGCTGAACTAATTCTGGGCATACAACTAATGGCGGGAACGCCGCGGCTTCTAATAATCCACTCGACAGGAATTCTAGACTATGGTCTTCCGCTGCACGGTTTGTGTAGTCAACTGCCATTTTTTCTACTGGTATCCCTAACAGGTCTCTGTCTGAGATAATACGAGCACGGCACTGCATATTTCTAACGTTCCCGAAGAAATGCAAACTGGACCTCATCCCTTCTTCAGGAATAAAAACACGGACGTACCCCCCCCCCTCTTGAATCAATATATTAAACAGCAACAGGAAAAGAGAAAAAGGCTTCGGGAGCTACCTGTTTTACGCAGACTCGGAACAAATTCTTCTCCACAGCCGAGACTCTGCAGAAAAATAACAGGAAAGAAAAACTTACAGAGCTGTTTATATTTTCAAAATAATGCCCGGAAAGATCGACTTTAATGAGCATATGTTAGGGACATTAATTTCGATGATGTGAGCCGTAATGACTCAGCAATAGGACGTCCTTGGAATCCGCCACCTTTAATATCATTATTAATCGTACCCCAAATGATATCTTCCGCTCGTGCTAACAATCTCATTAAATGCCACCCCAAACCTTATTGGAAGTTCGCCCCGTGGCTCCCATCAAATCAAAACTGCCCTTCTTAAAAACTTAACCATTATTACGCCGCCAAATCATGTCATGGGTCCCATCAATTGTCCTTTCACTGATGACTCTGCCCGCAATCTGTCTTTGAACCTCTTCGAACTACTTTGAACCGGGGTTCAAAGAGGTTCGAAGTGGTTCACCTCCAAAAGGTGATATAGGTCGGGGCCCACCTGCAGAAAACAGTCGTTAGAAGATAAAACATTCATTGAACTGCTTCGAACTACTTTGAACCGGAGTTCAAAGAGGTTCGAAGTGGTTCTGGTAAAGATTGAGCCTTGGAAAGGATCCGTCTAAGAATGATTGAACTTGAACTTGACAAATTTGAAGGGGATATGTGCTTGAAGGGTTACCACAAGGAAAGACTTTCAAGGGAACGCGCTAAAGAGCTTCAAATCAATGAATTACCAAGGGTCTTTGACACTTCAACAATGGCGACTCTAACTGACCCTAACACTGTTCCATACTTTTATGGTTTTAGTATTAATAAACCAATCATTATGCATGTTCCAATATAAAGAACATTCAACTATATTATTAGAATTATCAATACCTGGGGTCCTATACATATGTAACATTTTTATGGAGCAACGACCTTTACAATATTGTTGTTCAATCTAATTAAAGTTTTCCCGTGCACAATGCAACGAAATTAACACTTTTTAATAAAGACTCATACAAGAATAATAACCATTACACTATGTTCAACTTTATAACTAACACATGTTTTTAGAGTATTTCCTTGGCACAAATTCCCTTGATAATTACTTTGAGCACACATTTATCTTACAGATCTGCAAGGAATAAACAACATATTCAGACATATAGCGTATTGCTGCAACGCCGAAATAAATCCAAGGCAGTCATGACTACCAAAATTGAGTAAGTGCTACTTTACAATTTACAAAGGTTTACAATATTTGTTGCCTTTCTCAAGTATCTGATTAACGAGTCTCTAATCTTTGCAGCAGTCCAAAAAAACATAATGCTTTTGACCCTAAAATCACAGTGTTAAGTCGATGAATTCAATATTGACTTACCATACCAATTTGATCTGAAAAGTCTGTGATGCAGTCTAATCTTCTTACTGTGGTAGTTTAAATATCACAGCCTTTATAGAAGAATTTCAAATACATGCAAAACCATATGGGTTATTAATTAAGATGATGTAATATGACTTTAAGGCTTTCTGAACTAATTAATATGAAGATTTATATTTTCTTAAAAACTGAAGTTATAACCATAAGGGACAATTCAAAATTAAATATTGATCAACATGTCTTACTCAAATTATCTACTGTGCATTCACCTAACATAAGGCATGACAAGTGTTTTGAAAATATGCTGAATAAATATCATAGTTTGAAAACATTCGAGAGAAAACTCGAGCATAATTTATTCCTTACTAAACTTTGTGCACAGTTTTGTGAAGGCTGCAGTAATAGGAAGTGACTCTTGTCATTTAAATCAGACATAAATCCCTTTTAGTCATGTTTGACTAGGTATCCATACCATCGTTTCAAGATCTTGTTTGGGTACTGTTGATGTGAGTTTTGTACCACTACATAACATATAGGATTTAAACACTTGATACAGGATATCAAACACTCAACCCTCTCTTGAAAAGTGTATACTCACGAGGGACGTGAGGAAACACTCCAAGGTTCTTTACCTGTGGATCCTAACTCAGTTATAATGATGTGATTTGCTGGTAATCACGTCGGCGGGCTTACGTTGTTCATTCAAGGACTGCGGATTCTGGCTATGATGGTGATGGGACTTAGCTTTTCAATGTATATTCAATTGATTACTTCTCCTTAATTTCACTTCCAACTTCACTCATCTAACTCCCACTATCAAGCTATTCACTGCCTTACTACTACTCCTATGGAATGGAAAGACTAGCGAATGGACGGGGATCAAACCTAATGAAAGCTTGTCAGCGGCGCTACCTCCATAGATGCAATGATTCTAGGGAAATTCTTAGAATTTTCACACTAACACCTATCTTCCAACCCAACTTGAAGTACAAGCGGAAAGATGAAATGCAAGTAGAACTTG
>MU225467.1:348114-366450 GCA_018584345.1 Thuja plicata | reverse complement strand
CAGGACTTAGCCAAATTTCAGGATTCAGCACGCCTTCAGCAAAGCTACCTCCCACAATCTATTTCGACTTTCTAAGGTCAAATTGAAGCTGGAACAAGGATTCCTAGAGGGTTTAAACTTGTTTCATCACAAATCCTTTGGTTTTATCCCATATTNNNGAAAGATATAGCAGAACTCTCGCCCATGCTCCAGACAGACTTGACTTCCCAGCAGGCCAAAATTGCCCAAAACCAACTCTCGAACTTCACTCGCCGGACCAAGGGGCCTGAAAACTGTTGCCAACTAAGACTACCTAAGACCACTACTCCTACTGCTTGCAAAAGAGGGGGTCCCCATTTGCAATGGGGCGATGGTGTGAAAACCTCACAACAGGTACAAACAAATAAGAGGCCAATTTTTCTCTGTTTAAGAGCTTATAAGGCCTTTTCAACAATCCATTTTAACATACACTGCTGTCTTGGAACTATGTAAGGCAACATTTCTTGGAGGTATTTTGTCAAACAACTCATGTGCACTGTCTTAGCTTCCATATTTATGAACAGATTTACCATATTGCATAGAGGGACATTTGTTTCATTATTTTGCGAGTCACCAATTATTCTTTTACTTGCAATGGCTAATAGATAAACTTTTGGGAAAAGACTAAAATTTATTATTTGGACTGTAACCTTGTTTTCTCTCTTTCTCAACTCTTGTTAAAATTTCACCTACATGTCTCACAACCAGCTTGGAATGGCAACTACAATGAGAATAAAGATTATTAAATGTAAGGAGATCAACTCTATTTCATCCAGAAAACGGCATCATATTTTACTATGGTAGTATACACACGAGTGTTAAGTACCTTATACTGAGATCATTGTATTCTGTGCTCGACCACATTTCTTTCAGATATTCTGTTAAACAGATCACATGCTTGTCTATGCTTCTAAATTCTGCATCCTTCTCCCATCATATTTAACAAAATCCCTCCATCTTTAAGATTTCATATTTCTGCCTGCATTTCCCAAGGAAAATAACCATGTGCTCTGACTTGATGGGCATCCATCAACCATCCACCAGCTCTCCTTATGGCGCAGGAATGCGGTTGCTACCAATAACCATAAAGTCTAACATTTGTGTCTACCAATGGCCTTTTTTTCACATTTTCCTCCTCTCCTCACATTTTCATTTCGATTCTCTTTGTATTTTCCCCTCCACCCTCCAACCCTTGGCATTGCTCCCTCTTTTGCTTGGATGACAATCCATAAGCTGTCCAAAAGCTATCCCTCTAGCATAGACTACGGGAATAAATAGAGAAAATGTAACTATTACATATGCACCTGTCTCCCACCTTTTCTGTGAAATTTCTTGATGGCAGCCCCCAATCATTTCCTTTCCATCTTTTTCTACTCACACTACTTCCATTCACGTGAAAAACTGGATGAAAATAATGGAAGAGGGCGGGGGTGCCATACCGCATTTATTATATTTGGCCACTCCTCTTTAATGTGTTTTGTCCCTCGCACTTGCCTTTCACATTTCAAAACAAATACTTTTTAATATTCCTTATTTTGTTTTATTTTCTATTCTTACCCATTGACTGCTAGGATAGGGATGTGACAAAAGCATGTGCTTGCTTTGGCTCAAGGAAATATCCATGACATTGTGCAAACATAGGGCCAACTTGCAAAAACAATCGATGACATTTCCAAGATGGACTTGTTCCTTCTCTCAGAAGATGAGAGTAAATTTGTTTTAAAATATGGACCTTGTGAATTTGAACTCTTGATTATTGAGATAACTCACTTTTGAATTTAAGGTAAAAAACATATCTTAGTCCAAATTGGCAGCTTAATAGTGCAGCAGAAGTTGAATTCTAAAATAGATCCCCCCCTAAAAGAAAGTGAGAAGTTGTATACATCAAACCTTTTCCTATTTGGAGTCTCTTGAACACTCTCTCCATGGTCATTCTAGTATTGCTTGAGGACAAGCAATCTTGGGAAGGGCAGACTGTCATGCCCCTCACCCCCCCCAGCCACACTAAGAGCAGATCACAATCACACTTATAATAATAATTCCTAGGTGATTAAAATAAACAGTGCCAACCAAATTGAGATGTGAGCAGTTACTTAAGAAACATTTGCATTGAAACCATTTATTTAAAAGGGGAGGCCAACTTATTTTGATTAAAGATTATTTAAGGGATGTTTTAAGGCAGAGAGTCCATAAAAGAAGCAAAAGTCAATTAAATAACACAGCAGGGCAGAGATTAATTATGAAGGGTTGTATACTTTGCAAGGGCAATAGACTTAATGAAAGGGTGCAACTTCTCACTTGATGATATAAGATGAAGGACATATCAATTGGAAAAACATCATGGAAGTGGAAATGAAATGGGAAAACAGAAAATAGAAATGGAATGAGCAAGAAAGAAATAAGAAAATAAGTAATCTGATTTGACTAAGAGCAGAAGTAAATATCCAATAGCAGCAAATAGATTAAAGATATTTTTTGTGAATAAGGTTAAATTATAGATGTGCATATATGTGTAGATGCTATAGTGATATCTGCAGAAATTATTGAACTTTGTGAGTGATCTAAATGTTCCCCTTACTTGTATGTAATAAAGGATTCATTTAATAATCTGTTTTGAATTTAGAGAAACAGATTGCAAATAGGAAGGACACCCAGCCTTCTGAGTTTGCGAGACCCAAAAATGTCATCCCGAGATGAATGTTATGCTCGTGGGCCAAGGGGCTTAGAGAACCCTTGGGCTTGAGGTCCCACCAAGTACATCACCCTGGGATGGAATAGACTAGCCAGCCTTAAATGCCCATGCACCAGGAGGTAGAATGTAAGACTGTCCTTCCATGCTCTTGGGCTTGAACAAGGACAGCCAGCCTCCAAGGTGAAATTGAGGGATGGAAGGGCAGCCCACCTTCCATGATCTCACAGTACAAGGGTGACCAACCTTGAGATTGCGATTTGAAAACGTTTCAATGAATTCTTAATAAGGTTATTATGGGAATCTGCATGGGAATGGCTAATGCCTAATTAGATCTTAATATGAGAATATTATATGATTAGTATACTAATGATTAGTCAAAATTAGATGTTATCTTGACTTATGATTTAATGGCAATTTCCAAGTGACTAATATTGTGTGCAAGACCTAAACAAGAATTTATCTTGTTAAAAGGCATTTCAATTGGTAAATTTATACTCTTAACTATATTACATTTCTTATTTTGGGTGGAATCGCAGTTTTAGGGCAAAATATAAGAATATACCCAAAGGGGACATTACAAACAATATACAATAGTATTATTAAAATGTTTCCTAATTTCGTCCCTTAGCCTGTGAAAAATTAGAACTAGACTACAAGTCTTCTAGATATTTTGATTCTAAAAAGGGGACACGATACTCTAGCTTCATATTTTTCTCCCAAGCCCAATTAGCAAAAGAAATAGTAGAGGGCACAAATCTTCGAAGCTGGGTCTTGACCTTCAATGCAATACTTGAGACACTTTGTAACCAATGATTGTTGGCAATTCATGTTAAACAGTCTTTGATGTATATTTTTCCTTACAACGAGCAAAAACATGAGTTCAAGTAACTCTCATCAAGGGCATGTGATAGGTAATAGAAACACATTACAAAGGAAAAACAATAATATGAATTATAATATAAAGGTTGATGGAGAATTTGAGTTCAACGGACAAGTGCACACCTAGTGTAATGTCACTTATCTCTTAGAGTTAATTATGTGTAGGGAATTAATACACCGATTAATACCAGAGTTAATAGAATTTGCATATATAATGTTATCCAAAAAAGACATAAATAACAATGTATACCCTAAAGTAATAATTTATAAGTACCCTAAAGGAAATATCCAACATAATAAATTGAACAACATAGCCACATAAATCATGTTAACACCAAATTCATATATTATATTCTCAATATCTTTTATCATCAAGGATTTCCAATACTTATCTTAAGCTTGAGCACTTGGAACAGTCATTCTCACTCTAAAGTGATAATATAATGTTATCCAAAATAGACATAAATAACAATGTACACCCTAAAGTGATAATTTATAAGTACCCTGAAGGAAATATCCAACAGAATAAATTGAATAACATAGCCACATAAATCATGTTAACACCAAATTCATATATTATATTCTCAATATCTTTTATCATCAAGGATCTCCAATACTTATCTTAAGCTTGAGCACTTGGAACAGTCATTCTCACTCTAAGAAGATATCAGTGGTCTTGGCCTTAATAGATATGACACATCTAGGAGGAACAAAGCACACTACATTGCTCTACATAAGTGTTGGTTCCATGGGAACAATGCTCAACACAAGTGCCACTACTCAAGCCTTGGCCAAGATGGGCACAAGTGCACACCATACCTAGTTTGCACACACATTGTGTGCCTCCTCCTTCCCCTAATGTCCATAGTCCAACAAGCCACCTTCTTCTTCTTTCTTGAGCGATCTCCTCCCCTTTCCACGTCTCAAATGAATTCTTTATATAAACTTTCATGGGGTGGTTTCCAAACCATCACACCTTTTCAAAAAGGTCACCTACAATTACCCTTTAATAATTATAATTATTCCTCTCCTTTGAGAGAGATTTTATTAATCTTTATTTAAACCAAAAGATTATAATATCCTTTATTTTTATCTCCCTTTTTAATTCAAAAAGGGTTATTCAAAATTTAATCTTCTCTTGGAGAAAAAGTCACATAACAATTCTCCCCCTGTAATTTAGTTGTTGTCCTTAGTAGCGTAAGACTTATCTACATAACCACTCAAACATATACATAATCAATAACTAGAATGCCAACGTTGAATATTTATAATCCATAATGTTTGTATTTTATTCACTTCATCCACATTCTTTTCCTTCCTTCAATTTATAGACATCTCTTTATTTTATTTTAAATTAACAAGTAATACTAATTTTAAGAGACACTTTTCCAATCAAAATTATGACATAAAAAAACATTTTTTTATAAAATATATCACAAATTTATAGTTGAAGAAAACTAATGTTTTCACAAATTTAAACTTCATCAATTTTCTCGCATATAACTCATTTTATTTAATATGTACATTTTAAATGTGTATGTAACTTAATGTTTACAAACTTTTCATTATGTGTTAGCAAAACATTTAAGTTTTTAACTAGTAAATGACATGCACATCCCATACTATATAGTAACCTATCATTGAATAATATATAATCTATATGTTCAAATATAGTCAAAGATGATACTCATGCATTCCGGACTACATGAGTATCCTCTTTTACAATAAAAGTAAAGCACATGTACAAGGCTATTAGGTTGATCAAGTCCAATAACAAGGTACAATAGATTAAGATAGTACTTAGAAAGTATATTATATCATCTTAAAAGAAAAAATAAAATGTTATGACCACACACAAAGCACTTAATAGAAAATGGTTCTTTTTTTTGTTTAAGTGACAAAGGTATTTTAATTTTAATTTTAATTCAATGATACTAATCTATTCAAACATTAAAATTTTAAAAATAAAAAATAAAAGGTCTCTCCCCTTGTAAAGTTCAACATGTGCCCATATTTTATCCTAAAATGTTTTAACTCATTTAAACATCTTATTTCTAGATGTCAAATTGGTCTTGGGACCTATGGAATATGGGCTCACAATGCAACTGATTAAATAAATACAAATGTTGTTTTTTAATAAACATAACTTGAGTCTAACAAAGTCACTCACAATGGACACAAAACCAACTAAGAAAATATTAATTATCTCAAGTATTATAGATCTTGTGATGGAGCTTTATGAATCATTTTAATATATATGTAATGCTTTATTTTTTAGGGTTCCCTTATTCAAAATTAGGCTTGAAAGAATATGAAAAACACTATACATGTGGCCTATGTTTAACAACTCTAACCATATTTTGTTTAGAATATATGCTCATTGTACTATGTTCTATCTCAATGTTGTAATCTATAACAAACAATGTGAAAATTTGAAGTCTTGTAGGTGTAAATTTTGCATGTACTACTTGTAAATTAGCCTATGCTCTTATAGATATTATTTTGCAGTCCCTGTGTCTAAAATAGAAAAATTTCAAACTTTTAATCTTACCCCTAATCTAAGCTTTTTATATTATTATAAGAAACCATGAAATTGATGATAGTGTAACATTTCATTTATTAATTGTTGAGCAAAGTGGTGGCCCCAATAAGCATGTAGTGCCTCCCGTGGTTGCATTTTGTTCCATATATTTTGATCCGAGATGGACTTTGTTTTGTTATGTGGTTATCTGTATGATTACAATACATTATTTTGGTTACCAGTACCATGGTTGGTTTAGATGTTAGATTATGTTGTTTACTGTTTTGATCATATCTGCATGATGATGTTTGATGTGACATGATGCATTATGATAA
Source organism: Thuja plicata (assembly GCA_018584345.1). Lineage (NCBI taxonomy): Eukaryota > Viridiplantae > Streptophyta > Pinopsida > Cupressales > Cupressaceae > Thuja > Thuja plicata. The sequence continues at coordinate 360,005 of MU225467.1, read as the reverse complement.
TATTTGGTGTATTTTGCATCCGAGAACATTGAATTAACATATTATGATGATTATATCTAATTCTTGGTTTACTTTGTCGTATATGTTGTTGCCTAGTTCAAAATATCGTTATCGGCAACTTATCGCCAAGGGAAAAAAAAAATATCGGAAAATATCGGAGATAAGTCAGAAACTTATCGGGAAAATATCAGAAATTTTTTGCTTGAAAAATCTTTTCAAATCCACAAGAAATCACTCTAGAACACTGCAAATGACCTCCTTTCTCCTCCAAACCCTTTCTCTCCTCTCCAAACCTATTTTTGCAATCAAAAAAAAAAAAAATTGCCCTTTTTTGGGCCCTCACAGTCTATATGCGTCTGTGGCCGATAACTTTCTGACTTCTCGCGATATTTTAGCAACTTATTTGCAATATTTTGGCAATTTATCTACGATATTTTGGAAGTTATCTGAAATATTTCCTAGCGCGAAAGTTACGTAACTTCTTGCGCCACAGAAATTCTCGCGATAAGTGAACTTATCACAGAGATATCTGTGATATTTAAATTTGTGTTGTATATTTCATTGATGTTTCCACTGATATATGCTCATATTGTCGTAAATGATGATTTAATGTATTATGTTTAATTTAAATGATATGTAGATTGAGGATAAGAATATGGAACGACCAGTGTCGTGAAATTCTAATACATACGAATGATCACGTCACTAGAGTGTCAGTGTTCCATTAGGCACATTTTATTATTGTTACATGTGCTTCGGCTATTTATATCGTGAGCAACTGCACTTGATGTTTGTGTATTTCAATGAACGGGTACCAAACATCATTCCACATGAATTGCAAGTTTTGAGTCTGTCTTTATCCCTGGCAGTGGCATACGAGATAGTTTCACTAGTCGTTCATTAGTGAGCCAATATCGTTCCTGTATGGGTGATGTATCCTTACTGTTAAACATTATCCCTCCAGAACGTGTTGGTAAATCTGAATTTCATATGCATTTTGTGATAAACCAGTGTGCGTGTTGTGCATCTAGAGTCCCCACAGTGGTCGCAGATGAGTTAGAAATTAAATGTTGATTTAATTGTTTTAGCATTTATTTTAATTGCCGGCTAATTTGCCATAGTGAATTCCATTTAATTGGAATTGATATAATTTATTTTGGAAAGTCTATAGTTGGTTTAATTATTTAAGTGATTTAATTTTAAATCCTTTTTGGCCTTTTAGCAAAAAGTGACCTTTTATTTGGAAAAAGGGTTCTTTTTCCTTACTTTTCACTTTGCCTTTGGGTGAAAATTGTGATTTTGCTCCAAATTGTTTTGGAGAAAATCCTTGTTTTGTTCGTTGTAATCGATCCGCTTGCCAAATTTTTGTGGGTAGCGGCTTGCCATTTTTGTGCTCCTATTGCTATTCTTTGTGTGGAGTAGTTCGTGGTTTCGTGGAATTTTTTATTTTCTTCTCACTGTTTTTGTGGTTTCCCTCTTGGTGTGTGAGGTAGGGCTTTTCATATCTTTTGATTTGCTTCATCTTTTGGAATGAAATCAAATATTTTAGTTTCGTGGGCTGAGAATTAGCATTCCCCCACAATTTCATTGCATTTCATTGCTTGTAGGGATTTCCATGAGCATTTTATGTTTTGGAGTTTGGCAAATGTGGATTTTGTGGTGTTATGCTGCCCGTTTTTCCGTGTGTGCCCGAAACAGGAATTTTATTGGATAACTGTGATGTTGGGTGTATTAGAGAAAATGGGTTTTAATTTTGTAGCTTGGTGTCGAGTTTCAATTTCGGGTGTTTTCGTGAGCGCGTCAGTTTGCTTGCCTCCCAGATTTTTCTGCCACCATGTTTGGTGTGATTGGATTGTTGGAGTTAGTAGTACTCTATGATTATAGTAGGATCATGCTATTGGAATAGATTGAGGACATTCTGGATAATAGCTATCGCGATCCGAACTCACCCTTTTAATGTTAAAATGTTGATTTTTGCACTTTGTCAGATTTTGCCAAAATTTGGTATTTTAATGCTTGAGGCATTTTGAGCTTCCTTCGTGTTCTAACAAGACGTATGATGGATTTCATGGGAATCCGATCTCTTGGCAAAGTGGCTAATCGAGCAACTTGTTAATTTGGCTTAGTTGTGTGTTTACTTGGCTTTCCTTGCCTTGGTTGTTTGGGGAGTGAAGTGGCCTCCAGTTATTACCTCGCTTTCTTGTTGAGGCTTATGATTTACGTCCTTGGTGTAGACCAAGTAGACGGTGCATCTTATGCTTTTGTCCTCAATTAAACCAAGTGGACATGCTCTGAGTTTTCCTCGTCCTTGGTGTAGACCAAGTGGACAAAGTGTTTTGCTTGTGTCCTTGGTGTAGACCAAGTGGACAAAGCATTGTTATTTCATGTCCTCGGTGTAGACCGAGTGGACAATCTTATTGTGTTGGCCTTCGTCTTTGATGTTGATCCATAGGACTAGGTGTGTTGATGGGAGTAGCTTCTTATGTGGACCCCGACGCAAAAGTTGGTCGCATAGGCTGCGTCAAGGAGTTTTCTTAAAAAGTGAAAGCATAATAAAATGAAGTGGTTATAAACATTAAGCAAGATATATTGGTACATTGGAAACATCGAATCCCCATATGTGATGCATGACCTAAGCATGAGCGTAGATGGTAAGATGATAATCATTGATTCCCCAGACTTCATGAGTGATCTGAGCGTAAGCGTAGATGGTGGAGACCATTGAATCCCCGGACATCATGAGTGATCTGTGCGTGAGGTATATGATTGCACCCCGGATTTCAGTATTGGTCTGTGCGGGTGGATATACTCCCTATGGTTAGTACTCTTGCGTCTAGGTCCAGTAGCAGTGAGTAGTACCCTGTTGTTCTGCATGTTGATTATTGCATTGTATTGCACGTTGGACATTGGTCCACATGTTGAGTGTTCTCCATGTGTTATCACTGTTTTCTACATCTATGTATTGCATTGGATCTCTGTACCATTCCTTGAGTTATGCATCTGCTTGGCATGAGTGTGAGTCATCTCTTGGGTCTCTATTTATTGTGTTTGTGGCTGGGTGACTATCTCCACGAGCACGGTGGGGTGGGCCTGAGGGTTCCACATGGTAGGGTTGCGTTGCACTTTACCACTAGTGGAGACTGGTGTACAGGTGGTGGACCTCTTCCAAAGACAGAGTTAGAGCATGATGTGCTCATTTCTATCCTTACGTATTTCTATTTCAGTGATTCATGCTCATGTGATGCTATGTTGAGTAGGTACATCTATTTCCTTATGTATTGATGATATCGAGTGATAATGGCCTCGATCATGTGTATCTAGCACTCCTTAGTGTGGAGCTAGATGTATTTTAGCCGTACATCGAAGTCGGCATGGGAAATTGTATTTCTTTCCTTAGCTTCTATAGGAGATTTGTAAATCGGTGTCTACGCCTACACATCAGCATCTGCGCAAATCGGTGTCTTCGCCTACAGATCAATGCATGCGACTCACTACTCTGAGACTTTTTGTCTCGAAATTTACCAGTCAGATCGGCGTCTACACTTGCCAGATCAATACCTGCGCAGACCAGCGTATCTGCCTGCACCGATGTCTGCACCCAATTTGGTTTCCCTTTTCGGTATAGGTTTCTGAATCGGATTGTATATTCTTGGTGATGATTTTTATGGGTCCTTATTCGTTAAAAATGGTAATCAACTTGTATGTATAATCATAATAGGAACCTTTACTATGGGTTTAAAACAAATCTTTGTTAGATGGATTAGTCTCCTCTATGTTAGTCGTGGGTTATTGCGGGCTTAGTCCCTTGCGATTCATGGACGTTGTCTGAATCCTTGTAGGGCAGTCTCGTGGAAGTGTGTACTTTGTTCCGAGTATGTTATTGGGTTGTCATGGAGCCCTTGGAAGTACTTGTTAGTCTTCCACTTGTGCATGATCGTGATTTGCTTCTTATGGTTGCACCTTTGATTATGTTTCATGGTTGTATTGCACTTATATACTTGTTACATCTTTCCTCTCAAAAAATTAATTTGTTAAGTGCATATTTGACCCTATGTTCTGAGGGTTCCTTGGCGAGGTATTACAAAACAATCCCAATTTTAACTATTTGCATCTATTTTCCTATGTCCACCTTCGATCTTCCCTTTGTTGGTACTATCTATCTAATCAATCCCTAAGTGTGAGGATCTATTTAATTTCATGTTGACCAAGCATTCTAATACTCTTCTTTAATCAACTAGTTTATAAACAATGTATCAATTATCTAGAACCCTCCACCAAAACTTTGTTGTCTATAAATCCAAAATAACAAATACCCAGTCAACCCAAGACTACTGACTCCCAAATATTTGGCCCACAACACTTTGAATTATCTAATATTAAATAGACTTTTTTTCAAAGGAATTTTGATAAGAAAATAGTTTAAAATAAATTCACTCAACTAAGACAAAAGAGAATGACACAATTCTTAGTCTTAGAACATTGGCCATACACCTCTAAACCTATAAGATCGTCAACAAGCTCATGCTTTGTAATATAATAAAACTCTAACATATTTTTAAGGGCAATATGAGAAACAACAATATAAAAACATCAACAAAAGGTTTTGTAAGTAATACGCCTCAATGGGAACCCATTATCTTGCCACAAAACATGACGCTTTCTTGTGATGTCCCCATCTGAAATAAGATTTAATAAATAATAATAATTAAATAATAGAAGTTTATTAAATAAACAACAATGAAAGAGATTTAATAAAAAACAATATAATCTATTATTAATATAAAGGTATTATCAATATACATATTATTAAAATAATAATATAGTTAACAATACTAAGTTCTAACATAATATTATAATAATAATAATAATATAATAAATAAATAGATACAATATATAATATATAATTAAAATATAAATATATATTGGTATATTATCATATGTTATAATAATATAAATATTTGATATATTATCATATACTATCTTATAAATATAGAAAATTATATATTAACATATAAAATGTTATATATTTAATATATGTATATCATATATCAAATATAAATCTGAAAATATTATCATCAAATATTAAGTGTAATGATATATCGCATGAACTGGGGTCACTTCCCTTCCCTCAGGACTCACAGGTATTAAGGCAAGAAGGAAACTTAAGGAAAAGGGGCATAAAAATAATCAAGGAAATCAGGAGATTCATGTCATCGAATACGGAAACATCTATCAGCATTAACCTGTTAACATCCAGTCAGAAAAAGCACATCCAATCAGAAAATACGTTTACCTATAACTTTAGGATACTACAGAGATCAAGAAAATAGTGACTCATCTACATATACGGTCAATATTTACTCGGGGCATCAAGAAATCTTACCTATTCGTATTTATACAATAATTGAACCATTTATTTCACAAGTTGCATCCATCCGTACAAGAAATAATCAAAGGATTCAGTGCTTAAGCACTAGCAGTTGTGACGTGTGACGGCTGATTTCATTTTGGAACTTGCATAAAGAGGAAGGATTCCTGCTGCCAACATTATTGCTTAGGCGTGGGACCTCTTCATGTTGTTCGTAGCCATTATTCATACCCATTTGGTAACTTGCTGGGATTTCAAAGATTGTGTATGTTGTATTTATGCCCAGTACCTTGAAAAGCTGGCATAAACATCCTGTTGTTGCTGCATCAATTTATCTATTTGTAATATCCATTTCCTATTGGCCTTGCTACAAATAAAAGGTTAGGGTTTATTGTTTTATCTATTCTGAATCTGCTCTATTTTGAGAGTTTGTATGGTGAATAATTTATAATATATATATAGGGAGCAATTGGTAAGGGGAGAAGTAGCAGATAAAATAGGAGTTCCTCATCCAAGAAGGGCAGACATTGATAGAGAACAGACTAATAAGACTCACTATTATAATCTCAATCTCTGGAATTTGTCACATCAGCAATAAATACCTCAACATCATTTCATAGGATAAAATCTGATAAGCCATCAGATGGGGATCAGTATATACACATACAGTAATAGCAAACACTTTACATTGACTAGCATTTGTGAAAAAAACTTCACAACAACATATCAATAAGGGTTATTTACTACAGATCTGAATATCATTCCCATATTACAAGATATCATTTACATAAACGTGGAGCAGATATTTGACCAACATATGGGTATTAAGATAGACCCTTCATACTGTATATTGCATCCATAGAGAGGGGATAAGTCATAAACGTGTCCGTCTTATATATCAGAAATCCATTGCCATTATAGCACATTCAAATTCCATTCCAACTACATATCAGACCCAAAAGTCAAGGCTTATGCAAGTATAGTTGACCATCCAATTGTGCATAGTATCAAGATTACCATTGTGAGTAAGGTCTTTAATAAAAAGAAGTCTTCCGCAATTGACATTGTAAGGACATTGTCCTGATATCCCAAAGCAACCAGACGAGGGACATTACGTTTCTTTTTCACTACAGAAACAAAGACCTTCTGAGTCCTCACATAGAACCCCAAACACATTTTAAACAGAACTCAACAAAAGCCATACTTTATCTTGGGTATTCACTGTTAGTGATTGAAGGTGATCATATTCCAACCGCAGAGTTGGCATAATTATAGTAGAAAGCCTCCAGTAATAGTTATAGAATGAAGCTTATACTCTCCAGATACATGCTAGAACTAGTTATCCACATCAATTTAAGGAGGTCATATCCTTGATTGTAAACCAACTAGACAACATTATGTAGATCTGGAAAAAAATCGTTCTTCTATGAGCATAGTCTTGTTTGTTTGATCCTTCTAGATCCTTGTATCAGAGTTGGATTCTTGTGAGGACACACCTAAAGAATTGTAGGAGCATTCTGACAATCTCTAAGTTGTGTGGACTGTTAGTGAATTCTGAAAATATCTAAGCTGTTTGGACTGTGAGTGAGATGAACACCAAGAGCAGGCTGCAGGTTGTGTGTTGTGACGGATTGTCAACTATATGCCATGAAGAATAGATTATTGAGCTGAAATATCAAAGCCCTAAGTCAAAAATAAATTGAAAGTGTTGTTGTAGTGAGGAAAGGTGTGATATTCATTTGACATCTTTTGGAAGATGTTTATCTAACTTTAGATGGCATTAAAATCTAAGAATTATTGGTTTCAATGTCTCAAACATACATAGCAGTGGGAAGTATGTGACCAGTTCAACTTAGCTGTCTTTTTACTTTGTTTCCAGCTATCTGTGAGAAAAACTATTACCCATACTTTTAATGTTAACAAAAAGAAAAGAATTCAATGGAAATTAATGATGTGTGGAAGGTAATCCTTTTTTAAAAGGCAAAGGCATGTATGAAATAAACTGAAAAGTGAAAAAGATATTAAAGCATAAAATAAATTTCTCTAGGAAGATGTAAAATATTGAAGTGAAGTGATGATTCTTCTTTTTAAAGGTTAAACGTCTAATGTTCATTTAGACCTCATGAAAGGCATGTTATGTCAGGGATAATGATTGCCTTGAAAATAGTCATATCATTTCTACACTTCAAAGATGTCAGAAAATGAACCTTTGAATTTAAATTGCCTAATAAACCTTTAAAGTAGTCTTAAGGAAGGCATAAAATGTTTTATGGGATCAGTGATTATTAAAAAAATGAGTGGTTGTCTTGATATTTGTTATTAATGAAATTTGTGGTCTAGAAGTGAATAGTGGTATAAATTTTATTTTGGTGAATCAAATGTGGTGTTTGGTGAAAGTTATAAATAAGAATACACCTTGATGTCATCATGAGTTATGTCAAACACCAATGATCATGATGTTGATGAAAAGAGTATGTTGATTTGCGGTGTTCAAAGAAGAGGAACAAATCAGAATGTGGCAAAATTTTAGTAGGTGCAGAGAAAGGTTTCATACAGTTTAGACGACTACAAGTCTCCAAATTTGGCTATATCAAGCCAAAGGAAAGCAAAGGAGAATACATCATGATCACTCAGGAAGGAGTTGAGTAAGATGCTGAAGACAAAAAAAATGGTGGTGATCAAAATTAAATGTAAATGGGTACTAACCAGGCTTTATGTTGGGAGTCATATTTCTATTGTAAAAAAAACCAAGTGAACTTGTTACTCAATTATAGGTACTGATAGTTAGTCTACTCAGAAATTGCAGAGGCCAGTTACCCATGAAACTCAATGAGATAGAGTGGCTACCATAGGGACACTTGAAGATGATTATCTCAAATGGATTGTTGTGAACCGTAATGTGGCAGACGCATGTGATTGTAAGAGCCAAAAAATGGATTCAAGATAGACTGTTTTAAAATTTCAGTAAGAGCCAATAGATATCAGTAATTTTTATATTATGGGTCATTTTATGTAAACCCTAACTTTAATGGGGTGTTGGATATTTAATGTTAGTGATTGAAGACAGCCATCATAATTAAAGTCAAATGCCTCTATTGTAATAGTTCTTACATGTGGACTAGAGAGTCCAAATACATTCTAACCACATACATTTTAAGAAATCATATACTTCATTGTATATTAAAAGGAGAAAAATGTAGATCTAAATATAATATAATTTATTTTAAACTCAATCTTATTCATCTTCATCTGACATAATCTTATTCCAAAAAGAAATTAGCAATTTCATCCTACAAATAAGAAAAAACCCTAACAAGACTTAGATCTTCATCTTCCAAATCCTTATTCCCAGAAATTTTAACAATTTCATTTTACAATTCAAAAGAAAACCTAACAAGACTTAGATCTTCATCTTCCAAAATCTTAATTTCCAAAAATTTTAACAATTTCATCTTACAATTAAGGAAAAAACCTAACAATTCTTAGCCAAGATTTAGCCCCACTATTTCATCGTAAAATTTTATTTAAAAAAAAAAGAGGAACGAAACTACCAAATTCTGAGATGCACTTCGATGCTGGTTGTTTTTCAAGACCTTTACTGGAACCCTGTCTTTCAAGACTATTGCAGAAGTTTTCTTTTCTGCAAACCTTAGTAATACAAAGAAAACATATTAAAGAAAGGCACAGACAAAACTTCATCATGTGGGCATAAATAATAAATGTGAAAGACATTGGTCAGAAAATATGTTAAAAGAAAAGAGGCAAATATCCATGACTTACCTTCGTCTGCAGAGAAAAATAGCATTTAAAACTTGTATTAAAAAATGCCGACAAATGCAGACCGTGCACTGTAAGGCGAACTTTAAGGAATTCCCAGCCGCAGGAAAATTTTCTGGTAAATTGTATGCCGTGAGATCAACAAATTGTTCTGGAGTCTTGGCAATTACACAAATTCCAAAAAAATTTAACAATTTCATCCTACAATTAAGAAAAAACCCTAACAAGACTTAGATCTTCATCCGCGAAATCCTTATTCCAAAAACTTTTAACAATTTCACCCTGCAATCACATCTCCAGTGTCTTAGAAAAAGGACTAACAATATTTAAAAAGAAGGGAAGAAAGAAACTACCAAACACTGAGCTGCACGTCGATGCCGGTTGTCATACAAGACCTTTACTGGAATCTTTGTTTTCTGCAAACCTTCGTAATACAAAGAAAACATACCAAAACAAAGCATAGAAATGACTTCATTGTGTGGGCATATACAAACGGGAAAAACATTGGTAAGAAAATTAAAAGAGTAAAGGGCAAAAAACCAGCACTTCAAAACTTTTATTAAAAAATGCCGTCAAATGAAGACCGTGCACTGTGAGGCGAACTTGAAAGAATTTCCAGCCGGAGGCAAATTTTCCGGTAAATTATACTGCTGTGTGATTAACAAATTGTTCTGCAGTCTTGCCAAGTACACAAAATTCCAGTATTTTCTGGTATTAAACCCTTCTGAGAAGTTTCTGGTATTAAACCCTTCTGAGAATTTTCTGAAGTCATGACGCCTAAGGAGAATTTTTGGACTTGCACCGTACACAGAATTTCTGAAGTAAAATGTAGTATGAAAAATCGTAAAATAGGGGCGCCTTTGGAAAAGAGTCGAATAGACACAATACGATATGGGGGAGATTCATAAAAGCAAAAAAACTTCGGTACGAATGCTCAGTTGAACTAACGAGATAGCCGTTCGGTTGGATATGGACGAGATTTTAAAATATTTACCGTTGGCATGGGATTCAATTTTTTCTTTGATGAAACTTTTAATTTTATATAATTTTATTTCCTTCACAATCTGGAGCTAACGCTATTAATTTTCAACCGGTGCCCAAGCATGCTCCTAATTTAAAAAATTATGAGCATGTGAGCTACAAACTAATTTAAAAATGGCGACAAATTTTAAGAATTTGCAGCCGTAAACTTTTTGGTAAAATATCTGGAAAAGCGTCTGAGAGGCGAACTCATGACGCCTAAGGAGATCTTGTCTTACCAAATACACAAAATTCCAGAGGTAAAATGTACTATTTTTTTGGGGGAAAAGCATCGAATAAAGCAAAATCTTCAGTCGAGCTAACGAGATAGCCGTTTGGTTGGATATGGACGAGATTTATAAAAACTTCACCGTTGGCGTGGGATTCAAACTGTTTATTTATCAAATTTATAATTTTATTCAAGTTTATTGTACTTGCTCTACGCAATATATTATTGGTTTGGTGTTATATATATATATTTTTTTAGGATATCATTTTTTTTAATGAGATAGTATATTTTATATTTTATTACTATAAATATTACAATTTTCATTATAAAATTAAATTATAATATATTTGAATAATATTATAATATATAATTATTATATATTTTTTGTATTAATAATATAGAATCAATTGTTTACACATATAAGAATATTAAAGAAATATTTGCTTGAACTAGACCTTTAGCATTTATAATCTAAATATTCTATGATCTAAACTATACAAGCAGAATATGATCTGCTATCAAATGAAGTTATACAAAATTATATCCAGGTTGGATATATACAAAAAAAAATTATATCCTCGGAGGCTCAGATTTAATCAATTTCAGAGTATTGCCTGTGTTCCTCAGCTTCCCATTGCTCAATATTGTTCTCTGAGCTATTTGTGTCTGGAGTATTTCCATCTGCATATGTTGCCTCTTCAATTCTGCTATCTCTCATCGTGTTATTTGGAAGGCTAAGATCTTCGTTGACAACCCCATTGCCACTGGTTCTAAAGTCAGTATTCAGGGTATGTGTCTCATTAGTAGTGGTGAAATTTTGTATGTCTTTAGGGAACAGTTGTTGGAGATTTACTTCTGGCAACTAGTTGATTGTATGTTTGTCATTGATGACAACATATAATATACAACAGTGTTTTGTATGTACTTATCAGAATGATGTTATCAAGCCTTGCGCAGTTATAATCATGTTGTAGACATGTTTATTATGATGTGTTCATACACACAGACTCATATATGAAGTTTCAGTTGTGTTGTGTAATTTTGTTAGTGGCAGTTACAGTTTCTAGAGTTTGTCTGTACAGAGCCGACGTATTACATTGTTTCTTGAGTTGCGCCTATCTTCAGGATATGCGTGTGTTATTCAAGTTTAATTAAGAGTTGATGATAGTTATTTAAAGGCGCCAAACGTCTTTCAACAAGATTACAAAGTTAGAGTTAATTTGGTGAGGCCGACTTAGTGAAGCGTCGTGTCTATTCAGTTTATATTGTGCGGTTGTAATTATGCTTGCGTGGTTAGTTAAGCCGACAAGGATGTTATGAAGAGTTGCTTAACATGTCCCATGATCTCATACTTTGAGGAAGATACTTACAGTAGTTCATTTGTGGAACGCTAAGTGTGAATGATAAGAAAAGATACAGGAAAAGTGCAGAGCAGAATATCAGATGTATTTCATTCATCAAGGATCTATGTGAAGAAGCAGTGGAAGATTACAATAC
>MU225467.1:302230-321693 GCA_018584345.1 Thuja plicata | reverse complement strand
AATTTAATTAAGTTGATAACTGATTCCCCCCCCCCCCCCCCACTCTCAGTTATCCTTTGGGACTATTCTAACAATAGTATCATATTTCCTTCATCTATCAGTCTCTGAAATCTTTCCTTAGACCCCTGGATGGAAGTTGTTACCTGTTACGTGATATAAAAATGTGTGAGTTTTGGATTAAAATCAGTAAGAACCCTCTTCTTAGATTGGAAGATATCCTCGTTCCTCTGTCTCCAAATGAGCCATAAGATTTCAGTGGTGAAGGTTAGCCAAAAAATATTAAGTTTGTTGTCAAAATCATCAACATACCCTGTCAAAACTTCTTGCCAAGACAGACCAAATCCATGATTCCAACATACTTTATTACCATTTTTTATTTTTTGTGCAACTGTGCTGAGTCTTATGAACATATTTTCTGTGATTGTCTTTGGGCTAGTAAGATTTGGTCTATTTTTTTTGGTAATAATTATTATATATTCTAAAATATTTACTCTATTATATTATATATATATATATATATATGTTATAAATAATTATTACAATTTTTTTCTATTGCATATCATAGATTATAAAAATAGATACATCAGAGTTTTTGAAATATTACATCATGGGCTAGATTGATATCCATAGCCAGATCAAAAAGATGCTCAAAAAATTTCAATTGCTAACACCGAGAAGAGTTTCTTAGTCTATACCAAATAACTATATATCCAGACAACTAAATTAATCATAAGAGACATCATGTTCTACATCTGACTTATTGGATTTAGGGGACACAACGTTGTATCCATTGATCTCATGGGCTCTGCAGGTAGTTGTATCAGTCTCGATTGTTCCTCCTTCTATAGGTAGCTCCTGGTTGGATTTTTTCGCTTGGTCTATGAAATCAGCAAGCTTACTGTCAAAGTCTATTTCAGATTTCATGGTAGTATAGCCATGTGTTATATCCTTCTTTTCAATGGTGCTCTTTCCATCTCTCAAGATCTGTAGGAACTTTCTTTCCTTCATCTTGATGATTGTTGTGACCTGCAAGGAAACATCAAAGTACATGAGTCTCCTTAAAGACTCGTAATATTCTTGTCCTTCCCTGCCGACACATCATTATTACAAGCCTTCCAAATAAGCCACAATATAATAGAAGAAAGGATAGACCAAAAAACATTGCAAAATATGATGTTTTTAATGCGCCCATAAATGACATGCAGACTATTGAAGTGTGAATTATAAGTGAGACCAAACATCTTCCATATTTTGGAGGCAAAGAGACATTCAAAAAAGACATGGAAGACTAATTCAGGCTATTTACAAACATAGCGAGAATAGGATCACCACCAGGTTTCTTAAAAGGAAGTTTATGCAGTAGGAGTCACCATAAAAAAATAGAGGATTTTGGGTTCAATAAGTCTAGTCCAGATGGAGGTAAAGTATTTGTTTCAGTCAGATATAGGAGCATCTAGTTGCCATTTGGAATTGGCATGGGAGAATATATCAGGATTATGGGTAGTAGGTGGCAAATGTATTTGGTCTGGATGAGGTGTAAGGGGGAACTGTCTGGCCATGTAGGCTGAAAGGAGCACCTGTTAGGAGAACAACATTCATTCACAAACCCCAAATTGTTAAGGGCAGCAAAAAGTATTGCATATGTTCTCATATGAGATTTGGGTAAACCAAATTTTGATTCCATCATCTCCCACGAGATAAGATTTCCATTCTGAAGTCCATCTTGAAAATTATTGACACCTTTCTCTGACCATTTCCTCACAGAGTAGCCTTGTAGTAGGGCCAGAGGTTTGTTTTTATGTTTCAAATTCCACCACAAAGACTTTGAGCCAAATACCACTCTATTTCCTTGTGAAGGACCAATGTTACCCACGAATTTCCTTACATATTTCCAGCTCTTCCAGATAGATTTGAATACATTGGAGCCTTGCACAACTACACTACTCTCTATGCCAAGCAGATTTGAATAACACAGATTAATCCAGGACTTGGATTTGCTAGGGTGAGCCCTAGTTAGGTTGTTCCTTATCAAGATTTTCCATGGTTCCTACCCTATGGAGGGTTTAGCAATCCATTTAATTGACAGTGTTATGCCTTGTGTTCTAAGGTCCTTCAGCCCTATACCACCCTAGGCCTTCTCTCTGGTGCACCACTCCCATGAGACAACATGCAACTTCCTATTTCCTCTACCATCAAACCAGAGAAAGTCCCTGACAACCTACTGAATAAGGCTAAACTGGTTCTGGTTAAAAAGCTAGGTAGAAGAGATGTAAATGGGGTAAGAAGAAATGATTTTTTGACATGCTTGCATTCTTCCTGGGAAGGAGAGGAGGTTGTTGTCCCACTTATTCAGTTTCTTGAGAATTCTATCTTTGATCCAACATTGCATTTCATTAATATTAGGATCCACAGCAAATGAAATTCCTAAGTATCTCACAATATGGTTAGGGCCTCCCCATTCTAATTCAAACATGCCCCACCATCTTAGAGGGTTGTGATCCCAACCCAGCATAATAGACTTGGAGATACAGATCTTACTATCGAAGGCCAGACAAAACAAGTCCAGTTTGCTCATAAGGAAAACCATATTATTTTCTTCAAGTTTCAGGAGGATTGTTGTGTCATCAGCAAATTGAGTGTTGGACACCTCCTGACCATTGGGAAGAGAAATGCCTTTCTCTTTAGTGGATAGGGTACCATCCCTAAGTAGGTAATGGAGAGAGTTTGCAGCTATAATAAAGAGGGAGGGGGCAAGAGGGCATCCCTATCTGATGAACCTAGTAAGCTCAAAGAAATTTGACCTTATTCCATTGACCTCTACTGCCAGCATAGCTCCATGGAGTAAGGTAGAGACCATTTTACAAAAGAAGGGTGGGAAACCAAGGCTCTCTGACATTATCAGGATAAATCTCCATTCAATACGATCATAAGCCTTCTCATAATCAATGAGAAACATAGCACTTTATTGCCCTGATGATTTGGCCCAATCCATAGCTTCCCAGCAGGTAACCAGATTTTCTAAGATGTATCTTCCCTTAACAAAGCATGTTTGTGTATTATTAACCACCTTGGGAAGCACATTGACAATTCTTAGGGAAAGAGATTTTGCAAGGATCTTGTATCCTACATTAAGAAGGCTGATAGGCCTCCAATTCTTGATCATAATTCTATCACCTTCTTTGGGGATCAACTTAATTAGGCCATCATTTAATGTTGAACCTAAGGTGCTAGATGCTATGGCCTCATTGAAGGCCTTGTGTAGACTATTGCACACCCAACTACTATTAGTTTTAAAGAGTTCAACTGTAAGACCATCAGGACCAGGTGCATTATCATTGGCCACACTCAAAATTGCATTTTTGATTTAATTCACTGAGAGATCCCTCCCTATTAGATATGCATCCTCCTCAGATACTTTCTTAGGGATGATCCCTCTGATCCTCTACCTAGCCATATCCATAGAGCCATCATCTTTGGTGATATTTTTGAAAAGGTATCCACAATACCTTCTTGGGATGTGATAGTTGTACCTTGATCCATGATGCAAGCAATTTTATCTCTAGATTCCTTTTTCTTTAAAGTTTGGAAGAAGAATTTAGACCCCTTATCCCCTAGGTTGAGCCAATTAATTTTGGCTCTCACCTTATCACCTTTGGTCTTTTCTAATTGTATCTTTCTAAGGGAGTATCTATAGAATATCACCTTGTCCAACAACCTTATATCTGAGGGATTGTCATGTATCTGAAGTTTAGCCTCCTGCAGTCCCTCAACTAATTTGTATTCTTTTCCTCTTGCATCTTTGGCCTTCTTCCCTATAATCTTAAGCATCTTTTGCCAGAATTATGTGGTTTGATTCCATCTATCTAACTCAAACTCCTGTTGAACAACCTCCTCATTATAGCATGCAATAATTTTAATGGAAGCCTAGACATCTTCATCCTTTAGGAGAGATGAGTTCAGTGCAAAACCTGATTTTCTAGAAGGTGTGTCCCCTTGACCCGAGATTAGGTGAATGCAAGTTAAAATAAGTTGGTGATCTGAAAGGGTGTAGTGGGTAACTTTGACACAATTGTCTCCTGCAGGTAGGGGGCATCTCAAGAGATGTTTATTCATATAGAATCTGTCCAACCTTGACTAGATCCTCTTATCTCCTCTTTGGAAATTAGACTAGGTAAACCACACCCCTTCCGAGTCCCTTTTCTTCCTAGCCAAGGGATCGAAGATATTCAATTTAAACATCATCTTGTTCCAAAATACAAGTTCATTCCCTTTCCATTCAAATCTCAGAGCTCCCACTTTGACTTGAGCTCTCTCAACCATGTTGAAATCCCCTACTAATATCCAAGGAATGTTATCCAGGTCTGAGATCCACTTCCACAATTCAATTCTACTATGATGGTCATTGGGAGCATAAATAGAACATATTCCAAATACTTGTTCCTCAACCTTAAATGAAACCTAGACTACTATGTTGCATGGAGATAATCCCCATTCTTTGATTTATTTTCTCCACTTAGGACCAATCAAAACAGAGGTCCCTCCTTTACCCCTCTGATGCTTAAAAGAATATGCAGTTGCATCCTTCCAAATACATTTCAATGCAATGTCCAGGGCAATGCTTACTACCTTGACTTCTTGAAGCATAAGAATATCAATCTCCTTAGTATTTTCAAGAATCTCTTGACTACATATTTTCTGACATTCCAGGATGCACAATTGAATGACATGAGAAAATATTATTTGTCAGTGTCAATGGGAGTTCTAAAACTCTTTAAACATTGGGGTGTATCATTTTTTGGGTGTTTGAAAGGTTTAGGGTTACCATTCATTAGAGGGAGTCTTCCTCTTTTCTTCTTAAGAATTACCCCATCCACAACATCCAGTGAGCATTTTATTACCAGGCTTACTAGCCTTCTTATGTTTCATCTCTGACTTTGAATTAAATATGAATGTATCCCCTTCTTCTCTGGTGGAATCCTCATGTTCTTTGTTGATCTCTCCTTCCTGAAGCTCAAGGTCCTTCTTCTGACCAATCTCCACCACTAATGTATCCTTTGACAAGATGGGTATCTTTTTTCTTTTCTTCCTTCTAGGTTCATATTTCCACTAATCAGGCGGGGTTGGAGGGGAGGAGGTGTTGGGATTACTACAATTGAGAATTCATTGATCTTATCATCCAAGGATTGATTAGAGATCAATCTATCTTCCTCTAGCCCACTGCCCTGATGAACAGAACCTATTGTAGTGGGGAGTTTGAAGGGAGAGAAAAATCCCTAGGGCTACCAATCTTGTCAATTGATACACCAAGGGTAGCAGGTTGGTCAACAAGAGAATCTTGACCTGGAGGAAGAATAGAATATATATTCCACTTGGGTCTTGGGATAGACCCTTCCTTATCCGCCTTAGTTTGGATTCTTTCTAATTCTATTTGCTGAGCATTTAGAGTTCTATGCTTTGGCTATGGGGAATTGGTATCGGGGCCCAATCCCAAGTCTATCTGACTAGCACCAGGGAGTTCCAACATTTCTTTGGGTACCATGGAGGTCTACCATTGGAGGGATTGTTTTTTATCAAATTGACCTTTGATTTTATCAAGGGTAGCAGATATGTTGGCCGAGTCTTGCATCCAGGCTGCGGTAGTGGTGTTCAGAATAAGTGGAGGACTCAGTACAGGCTGGGGGATAGGACAAGAGGGGTAAGAGGATGGGAGATAACAGGAGGATCCTCTACAAAATTTATAAGAGGGGAAGGAGGGATATCAACATAGGGGAGAGGGTTTCCAAGAGGTGAAGGATTACACTTTTTTAAAATAGAGCAATCCTATTTTTTATGGCCTTCCTTCCTACAGAGATAGAAACTATTAAAACCATGTAGAAAAGTAATTGGGCAATTGATGGGGCAGCCACCAAGGTCAAAATGAAATGATTCAGGGAAGTCTATACCAAGCTTGAGGGAAATGAGAACCCTAACATCAGTATGCGGGATAAGGACATTAGATTGATCAACTCTCAACACCTTACCTACTGGTTCGAGTGCTTGAGGAATTAGGTTTAATAAATATGGAGGAATATTCCTAATAACCATCCATCTGAGGCTTGAGAGTGCTAAAAATTCACTATGTGAGGCGTCGAGTGCCCACAGGATGGATCTGAATTCATAAGGACCAACTTTCCAAAATTATCTTTCAATAATGGCTTTCTAGGATTCTGAATCAACAAAGAACATTAAAAATAAGCCTTTTTGTAACATTCTACAATACAAGAAGTGAAACCCTAGTTTTTGACTCCATACTTTTTGAAACCAGTCATTAAGGTAATTCCTGGAAGGAATTTTGGATACATTAACTGCAGCAAAAAGGATTGCACTATCTCTAAGTCTATTTTTCTCATGCTCAACTGTGACTATCATTTGCATATTAGCCTTAATGATGAGTTTGGGAGGCGACAAAACCTTACCTCCATCTCCTATGACTACTTCTGAGTTTTGGGAGATGGATGAGATGAATAAGGCTCCTTTTGGTAGAACCCTTTCATTCTGGACTACCTTCTTGAAGGATATTTTATTAGGTCTTGTTTCTCATTCTCCATCTGTCGCCTGGTCTTGCGTGCACTCCTCTACAAGCGTTGTGTTTTCTCCTCCTTGAAGAACTGCTCTAGGGTTAACAATAATACTTTTTAGAAAACCTTTGTTCTTGTATTTATTAGGGCTACAAATAGTATGTTGTTTGTTGACACCATCATACCCGAGGGAGGTGGAGGCTATTAATGGCTCCCCCACTAGAAGTGCACGGGAAGTAGGGAAGCATGTGGGATGGGATGCCCTAGTTGCAGAGCTATCCTTCATTCTTCATCGTGTTTTTCAAATTTATTTCTTTTGTTCTCAAGCTTGTTGATTTATTACAATTTTAAATATATAATATATGTTATTCTATAATATATATATAATATAAAAATACTATATCATATATGTAATATTATGTAATTTTAATATTTTACTAACCCCTTATTTATTATTTAAATTCTTGTTACTCATTTTTATTTCCTAGCACAATAAAGTGGAGCTGGGTATGTTTTTCAGATATTTTTAAGGGTGCATCTCAGTTATTAATGGTGTTTTTCCAAAAGAGGAATGCCATAAAGGAATCACTGAAAGATGCAATAGTTTACAACACATAAGAATCGTACAAAGTTGCAAATTTAAAGGAATTGTCTTTTTATTCATGAATGCAAATATGCAATATCCCACGCAAGTTGTGGGAGTAACTACTAGAATGCACTATACAAGGAAATGATACATATAAAAATGAAAGCATAAACAAAGACAAGGGATCTGTCATTGCCTCATGATGATGAACCCCTGTAGTTGAGCATCTCCATCTTCAACTCGTTCATAAAGGTCATCCCGCTGCTCCAAATAACTGTAGGGAGATAAAAAAAAATTGTGTCAAGGATCGGGATACCAAATCTTTATGTATATATCACTAGTACATGCATAATTTACACTTATATTGCATTATAATAGTCTGAAATCATCATGTGTATTCAAGGTCAGCGAAGAACACATATGAAATTCATGGTTTTGTTTAACAAATTTGTCTAAATGTATAGACACAAGTGAGTGTTTTATTGCTTATTGCTTCATTTAAATATATCAGCATGTGGAAAAAATTGGGCTCCCACGAGGGTAGAGCCCAACATGCTATCTAGTGACACAATCATGCTACGAGATGACAAGTTTCATCTATAGGTTAAACATTATATTAATTGAAATCATATGGAACAAACAAAGGGGCCTATGAGAGAAATTGTTGTTACAAACAGTTAGCAACATTAGAGATCTATGCTCAACATTATATCAGTCCAAGTGCCAAATTGCAAGATCAACATTGTAAATCAGACTAAATGGAGATGTTCCAATCAGTTACAAGGCATAGTGGTCTAGAGGAAAAGACCAGTGCAATCAGAATTTCAGTGATATAAAGACAATTCATGCTTAAAGACAAATACATTGCTAAAAGAGTAGGAGCATAAAAATACAGTGATCAAAGAACTAGTACGATGCTTCAAATTATAACAATGAAATGTCATTGAACCTTAGGTATGCATTCAAAAATGTAAAGAAATAGTGACATGATAATGCTGTATTTCAGAGCACCATGGATGCATAGTTAAAACTACCAGAGCTACCATGCCATCAATGAGAAATTATAAATCATGCTAGAGGAGCAACACAAATTGTAGCAGTTTAATGATGAGGTTACAAGACAAAACATTTCAGCGCTGATAAGATTGTGTAAGCAATGGAATAGTCAGGACATCATACGTACTAGAGTAATGGACATCATAGGGGTACAAGAATTATAAAAAATCAACACTCTCACAGTGACCAATGTGCAATCAATGAAGAGTGATACTAGCCTTGTCAATGCCAATGAATACAAAAGAATATCAATACAGAACAATCACAAGCTACAAGATTGCATAATCATAGGTGATGTTCATTACTAGATATATCATCTTGAAGGACCAAATCATAGGTATGTCAATAGACAGTGATAAAATAAAGTAATACCAATAACAATCATGAAAGGTGCTACATGAGTAGTCAAAGCATCGTGCCAGGATAATGAAGATGCCATCAAAATCGAGTTTCAATCCCTCAAGAACAACATAGCATGATGACATTATAGATAGAAACAAAGATCACAATATGGTCTAAATACAA
Organism: Thuja plicata; assembly: GCA_018584345.1. Taxonomy (NCBI): domain Eukaryota; kingdom Viridiplantae; phylum Streptophyta; class Pinopsida; order Cupressales; family Cupressaceae; genus Thuja; species Thuja plicata. The sequence continues at coordinate 312,969 of MU225467.1, read as the reverse complement.
GGAAAGTCAGCAATATAGAGCCTTGTGATATGCATGTCATAACAATGATAAGGAGGGTGAAGTCAGTGGAAAACAAAGGGAAAAATGCAGTAATACTTTTGAATTTTAATCTAAAGATGGAAATTTGTGTTCACTGTGCAAAGAAGCATGAAGCCATCATGGATATCAGATGCGAAAGCAAATAGAGGACAAGTTGATGAAAAAAGGGGTGCAACTGTCAAAGTAATCATGGATTTAGCAATATTAGAACTAAAGATCAGAGGTATTTCACACAAATATCTATCATGACAGGTATAAATCTGAAACAAGAAAATAAAGCCACTATAATCATAGTATTGATAAAAAAAATGATATGTACCAATGAAATTAAAAGCGACAGTTTCACAGAGGAAACCATGGAGAGCTCAAACATGGAGAAGCCAGTAAGATTCTGCCATGGCAAATATCCAGTAAAGTGTATCCACTAGAATATTATCAATGAGATTGATGATTGCGTGAAGAACCAACAAAGAGGGCTATTTTCCATAAGGCATGATTTCATGCATTGGAGTTCGCGGCCTGTGTATGTTACAGAAAAAATACCGTGACATGGAGCTTGAAAGCATGGTAAATATGAAGTCGTGGCTCACCAAACAAAGTTAAAACCATCAATTTATTAATACTTTTAGACCTCAACATCCTTATATATTTTGGCATAGGAAAAATGCTATGAACCACATAAATAAGCACAAAAAGAGTCACAAGCCGCAATCATGAAAAAAAAAAACAAGGGGAAGCTCGTTCCAAATGTACTTGGAGATGACAATTTATGTAAGGATTGCAAATAAGAAATCTGAGAAAGCTCGCACAGAGACCCCATGCTCCATCAAACCCTCATCTTCCTCCAAGGTGGCACAGGAAGGAGACACAGAACACAATATGGGAATGAAAGAAGTGATGATTTTTTTGGTCATTTTTAGGGTTTGATCCCCTAAAGTTGTCGACAAGAGAGAAGGCATTTTATCTTGTTTATTTTGTTGAAAATCTTTTGACTTAGAAGTCGCGGGCTATGTAAAGGCTTTCATGCCTTATAAAAATAAGTTTATAATTATATATATATTTATTTTAAGTAATAAAGATGTATTACTTAGTAAATGTTGAGTAATGTATCTTTATTACTTTATATATATATAAATGTTGAGTAATGTATCTTTATTAATTTATATATATATATATATATATATATATATATATATATATATATATATATAATTTTCTTTTTATTTATTTTGCATTAATCATAATTGTATTTAATTTTTATTAAATAGTACTTTATAACTATTTACAAAAAAATTAAATAAGAATGCAATAATAGGGGCATGTGCTTTTAAGTCAAAGAAGACATTATTGGAGGTATGTAATGTCAAATGCCAAAGTCAAGGGGTATAAGTGCAATTAGATGAGGAAAGGTCTAGAATGTAGAAGAGTTGAAAAGTTTGTAAAAATATTTAAGGAGTCTCTTTATGGGCTTGTTTGAAGGATAAGAATGCATTTACGAGGAGCCATTATGATAAAGTTGATAAGGATTGACCTTGGAAACCTTTTTCCACCTTTTTGAAGTCCTTTGGAGGGCTCAAAATTGGCCTTGTAGACTGAATCCAAACATTAAATTATTGTTGGCATTAATGATGCAGTTGGTTCTAAAAATCATAAATAAGAGCTGAGGCCTCATTGCAACAAGTTCTTCTTCCCTTTGGCTTGTTGTTTTATAACTTTTCCTAAGTTCTTGACAGAGGAAAAGTGTTTTTGTAACCCATTTTAAAGAGATTATAAAGATTTGTAACACCTTTTGGTAGTAAAATATAGTTTGCCTTCTCTTTTTTTTTTGTGTTTGTGTATCACATGTTGATGCCTTTTAAAGATTTATCCAGCCCTTTGCAGGTTGAAAGTTGTATTGCATCACTTTCAAATTGTGAGGAAGTTTTTCTCCTTTTAGGGACTGGGTTTTTTAGTCTTCTTCCAAATTGCTTATGGAAGGATTGTGTTATTGGGTTGTGTATTAGAGCTTTTCTTTATTGGTTCTTTTCTTTTTTGGATACCCTTTAAGTCTCAAAGATACAATTTGGTGCATCACCTTTAGCAGTAGGTTTCATTTTATGCATCCTTCTAACCCTTTCAATCTGAAAAGATTTCATTTAGGTCAAGTAGCCAGGAAGTTGGCCTTCTCCAGAGGTTTTCTTCTTTTCTGAGTTACCCACAACCCAGAAGTGTTCCCATGTATCACTAGATTGTTGAGTTTACTCAGCAGGGTGCAAGTTTCAGTAATAATAGTTTTTAGCACGCCCGATGGAACTGAGAGATGATTCTTATTTCTTTTCAGAATTTATGTTGCTATTGTTTGGTGTGTACAACAATAGTATTTTCCTTTGGAGACAAGAAAGAAGCACACCTGGTGACTCTGGAGGAATATATTCTAGTTTTAGCAGTTCAAGTGTTGCTATGTTCCAAAGAAAATCTGGTTTTCTATGATTTTCTAGCTCTTTGAGTGCTTCAACATGTCAAAATTTCATGGAAGCATGTTTTATCATTCGCCATACCATGAAAATACTACCCATGCATCTCCCTATCAGCCATATTAAAGAAACTATATTGTTGGTTTCACTAGAAATGAGCCCATTACAACAAGTACCTAGCAAGCTCCATATGTTTTCCACCCACCCACCCCTTCTCAAGCTTTATGGCAGCCTGCCAATGTATATCAACAACCCCAAGAGAGACAATTTATTCCTAGTCATCATGGTGATTCTCTTAATCATCCTCACCATGTTGATTACATAAGCATAAAGGACATGCTATCAAACTTTCAAGAGAAGATGAGGTTTATTGACATGCAACAAGAGTATAACTTGCAATAGGATGAGTGAGCTTACCAGGATTATCCAAAACAACAAGATATGGAGGCACAAAAAAGACAATAGGAGGAGGATCTTTCGAGGGAGTTGGCCACAAAAGAGGAGCAAGTAAGATTGTTACTTGCTTGAGACCAGGAGCTAGAGGCTCATGTAACTCCTTGTGTTCCCAATTTCATATCACCATCTTCTGAGGTAATAGATTAGACTATGAAGGTGGAGGTTCCTAGGCCCAAATTTCCAAGTTTTGAGCAAGGTCAACATATTCCATCCCCAAGTAAGGATGCTAAATCTAAAATTCCAAGTTTCAAATGTCATCACCCTTTGTAAGACACTATACTTGAAGAAATTTAGTCCATTCCTCGAGAGCAGCTATCTCAGGAAATGTTTGTATCCCAAGAAGCTCCTCAAGTTTCCCAAATTTCTCCACCAAGTAGGCCTTCTTGTCCTACCACTATTTTCCTTTATGCTGGAGGACCTATTGTTTACCAAGAATATTGGTATAGTGAGAAACACAAGGGATTTGAGGAGATAAAGGAAGAACGACTTGTAGCTGATGAACTCTCATGTGATGAAGAAAAGGGAAATTCAGAATTGTTGGTGTTGAGTGATGACTATAACTAGTTGGGGAAGCAGAGCATAGAGAAAAAATGTGATGCTCAACCTAAACTCTTGGTTGATTTATTTAATATGCTTCCATTTTTTGTGGAAGACATGTCATTACCTATGGCTGAAAGTCAATTGGGACAGAAAGGTGACCATCAACAAGGAGGTGATTTAAATGAAAGTTTCATGCTCTTATTTGACGAACTCCCTTTTTATGTGGATAAGGATGAGGAGGACACAACTATGTTCACACTAACAATAAATTTGGAGCAGCAAAAAGATACTGAGAATGATGATGATTTGTTGTCTCACAATAATCGGTGTGATAACTAGGCCTTCAACCATGAAGATGGACACGAAAATAGCCAATTTTGGGTTTTAAGGAGCTAGAAGTCAATGAGATTGCTCATCATGTTGAGCTAGATGCTATTTATTTCTCCTTGCTTTAGGAAGTATGTCTAAAAGTTGATGTTTCCCAAGACATTCAAAAGAACTATCATGTTATTGAAAATGTTCTTATTAAAAAAAGCAAGGAAGATGTAGAGAAGGATGTGTTTTGGGATGAACTGGAGCTATTTTTCTCAAACCTTGATACAAAATTAACATCTCGTAGCTTTGAATGTCATGAGAAGCATGAACATAATGTGGAGGCAGCCATTTTACAGCTAGAACCACCTAAGCTAGTTCATTTGGATTAGAAAAAAAGTGTTGAAGAAGTAGTCCAAAATCCAAAGGCCAACAATAGAAGCTCCAAGTTTTCTCTTTCAAGAGGATGCCCTGTTAGGAATCTATCTAGGGTGGAGGATAACAAAGAATCACTCATCTTGCTGACACCCAAACATGAAGTTCCATGTGGAGATGATGTCAAAAGTAACATGTTCAATTGATCAATATCCTCTCAAGCAGCAATGTGCATGCACATCACAAACAGGCAGGTGCACTAGACTATAAATTTCAGGAGGAGTTGGAGTTACTTGTTGAAATTATATCCAAAGTATCTCTTCCTCTAGCTGCCCATGAATATGTCAATCATTGCCAATTGAGGAGAAATGGGAGTTATTTTATAGAACCAATAAATGGATTTGTTTAGCATTGCCTTATTGCTGGTTAGTCTAGGGTAGGGTAAGTTTCAATTTCAATAGGTGTTTTCACAAATAGATTAGTTGCATTTTTCATTTCCCTTAAGTGTTGGTTGCACATTTAGATAGTTGTTTCTGAGAAGGGGCAAGATGCTGTAATGAACTACAATTGAATGAGATAGACATCCATCATATGAAATAGTGAATACATGTTATATCCACTACTACACGTCATACATACCTCCCTCATAGAAATTTAATTAGCTGCAACAATTTGTAGACAATGTACTTTTATTTCAAACTTATTCTAACCCATCAAGTAAACATATATCATTCATGGAAGTGAGTTTGTTAGTTCACTATCACAAATCATGCACATATACCAGATGAATTAGGAGAGGTTGCAGTCTGGAAGTGAGTTGCAATAATGGAGTGTGTTTTTCAGAGGTTTGGTCATATAAGTGACTCTACGCCCAATGGACTTGTCAAGGGAGCTGGTATGATATGCTTAGCAAGCAAGCATCACACAGAAGTCGCCATAAATGTTACCCATTTTTATTTCCGAGGTCAATAAAGTGGAGCTGGGTATGTTTTTCATATAGTTTTAAGGGTGCGTCTCAGTTATTAATGGTGTTTTTCAAAAGAGGAATTTCATAAAGGAATCACTGAAAGATGCAATAGTTTACAACACATAAGAATCATACAACATTCCAAATTTAAAGGAATGATCTTTTTATTAATGAATGCAAATGTGCAATATCCCACACAAGTCATGGAGTAACTACTATAATGAACTATACAAGGAAATGATACATATAAAAATGAAAGCATAAACAAAGAAAAGGGATTTGTCATTGCCTCATGATGGCAAACCCCGCAGTTGAGCAACTCTATCTTCAACTCCTTCATATAGGTCATCCCGCTGCTCCAAATACCTGCAAGGAGATAAAAAAAAAATTGTTTCAAGGCTCAAGATACCAAATCTTTATGTATACATCACCAATACATGTATAATTTAATCTTATATTGTATTATAATAGTCTGAAATCATCATGTGCATTGAAGGTCAGCGAAGAACACATATGAAATTCATGGTTTTGTTTAACAGATTTTCTAAATGTGCAGACACAGGTGAGTGTTTTATTTCTTATTGCTTTATTTAAATATATCAACATGTGGAAAACAAATGGGCTCCTATGAGGGTAGAGCCTAACATGCTATCAAGATACACAAGCATGCTACAAGATGACAAGTTTCATCTACAGGTTTAACATTATATTAATTGCAATCATATGGCATAAGCAAAGGGGAATATGAGAGAAATTGTTTTTTTCTATTGCATATCATAATAAGTATAGAGAATATTATATCAAAGTTTTCGGATCACAACATTGGAGGTTGGAATGTTATCATCAGCCAGATCAAAAAGAGACTCAAAATTATAGTTGCAGCTTACGTTGGGAATACTATAACAAAATAACTATCATAATCATAAGAAAAAAATGTATTCACTCTAGGGGGTCTCCATAATCAACATTAGATGCATATGAGTATGGAGAGACAACATTATAGCCTATTATCTCATGTCATCTAGGCATTGTCTCCTTTGTGTTCTCTATTTCATCAGCAATCAATATTCCTTGGTTGTCTTGTTTCACCCGCTAGAGGAACTCATTGAGGTAGTTATCAAATTCTGCTCCAGCTTGCCTGGTAGTATACCCACGAGCTATTTCATTCCTCTTAATAGCATCCTTCACTTTCCTCAAGATCTGGACAAATTTGCTCTCCTTCAACTTTATCACTGTGGTGACCTGCAAGGAAACATCAATATAGATGAGTCTCCTAGGAGACTCGATAAGATTCTTGTCCTTCCTTGCCATCAAATCATTATTTCTAGCCTTCCAAATAGTCCACAACACAAAAAAAGAGAGAATAGTCTAGAAAAATTGCAATACTTGTTGTTGTTAATGTGCCCTGAAATGATGTTCAAAGCATGGAAATGAGAATTGTAGGAAAGACCAAACATTTTCCAGATTTTAGAAGCAAATAAACATTCAAAGAATACATGGAAGATAGACTCAAGATTCATACAAATAGTTTAGAGATTGGGATCACCCCCCAATTTCTTAAAAGGAAGTTTATGCAACAGAAGTTTCCATAGAAAACAGGCAATCTTAGGTTCCACACGTCTTGTCCAAATAGAAGAAAATTATTTGTTCCAGTCAGCAGGGGGAGCATCCAGGTGCCATTTAGAGTTAGCATGGGTAAGGATATTAGGGTTGTGGGTCATCAAATGGTATAAGTATTTTCTCTTGACCATATGGAGAGGGGAACTGTCCGACCAAGTAAGTTGGAATGAGCATGTATCAGGGGAACAACAAGCATCCACATTTCCCAGGGCATTGAAGGCAATAGATAGTATAACATAGGTTCTCCCTTGTGTTAGGGGTATATTAAAGTCTGTAGCCAATTCTTCCCAAGGGATGAGTTTACCATTGCGTAGAACATATTGAAAGTGACTGATGCCTTTATCTATCCACCTCTTAGAAGAGCAACCTTGAAGTAATGCCAGTGGCTTGTTTTTGTGCTTTAGGTTCCACCAAACTGACTTGCCACCAAATATTACCCCTTGCCCTTCTAATGGCTCCTTGTTACATAGGAACTTCATGACACAACTCCAACCATTCCATATGGCTTTGAAAACATTTGAGCCTTGGACTGTAACCTTGTTATCCATCCCAAGTAGGTCTGAGAAACAAAACATTTTCCAGTGTTTTGAATTACTAGGATGATCCCTATGCAAGTTTTTCCTAATCAAGATCTTCCATGGTTCCTCTCCCATGGAGGCCTTAGCGATCCACTTAGTAGAAAGGTCTATGCCTTGGATTCTAAGATCTTTTATCCCTAGGCCTCTGCAGGCCTTCTCTCTGGTGCACCATTCCCATGAGACAACATGTGTTTTCCTTCTTCCTTTACCATCTGACCATAGAAATTGCCTAACAATCTTCTGAATAATGCTGAAATAATTTTGGTTAAAGAGCCAGGCCGAGGAATAGTAGATGGGGTATGATGAAATAATCTTATGACACACCTAAAATCTACCTGGGAAGGACAAGAGGTTGTTTTCCCATTTATTTAGCTCATGGAGGGCCTTGTCTTTGACCCAGCTCCACATGTCATTAATATTGGGGTCTGTCGCAAATAGAATACCCAAATATCTGACAATATGATTAGGGCCTTCCCATTCTAGATCAAATCTTGTTCATTGGGGGAGGGAAATACCTTTGACTCTGGGGGATAGGGAATCATCCCTAAGGAGGTAATGGAGGGAGTCTGCAACTATGACAAAGAGAGATGGGGCAAGTGGGCATTCCTTCCTGATGGACCTGGTGAGTTCAAAAAATTATGATCTTACCCCATTGACTTCAATAGTCACCTTGCTACCAAGAAGTAAGGTAGAAACCATGTTATAGAAGGCCGGTGGAAACTCAAGACTATTTAGCATAGCTAGGATCAACTTCCATTCTTTTCGGTCATATAATTTTTCATATTCAATGAGAAACATAGAGCTGTGATGCCCAGTAGTTTTGGCCCAGTCCATAGCTTCCCAACAAATTATAAAATTCCCTAGGATGTATCTTCCCTTGAAAAAGTTAGTTTGAGTGTTGTTCGCTACTTTAGGGAGAAGATTCACAATCCTGAGGGAAAGAGATTTGGCAAGAATCATGTACCCAACATTAAGTAGGGTGATAGGTCTGTTAGGGATTTTTCTTGTATGAATCACAATGCTTGAAATGTCTATTTGAATACTGTACCCTCTAATACTGATTCAGAGACAAGAAAAGCCTAATTGCTAAGGACTGGATAAGGTCCTTCTTCATTTTTGAGCTCCACAAATACTCAGGCAGGTTTTACCTCTTAAGATTACTGTTTACACAGTATTTGTTATTGTGGACACTGATTAGCTATGTATCTTTATTGAACCAACTTATGAATTATCTTGCAAATAATCAAGCATAACCAGATGCAAGATATCACCATGCAAACCATAGTTATAAATATAGCAAGAATCAATGATATAAGGACTTTCATCCTAGGGCACTTTCCTTTCCAGACATCACGACCACCGTTGGATCTTCTGACTCTTTCATCTGACGGTAGTCGTTTAATCGCCAGATGACCGGGCATACCCTTAAATTACTCCCAGACACCGCGACGAATGGAAAAGCACTTTTAGTCTCGAAGTCGCAGAATCCACTTTCTTCCTTCTGGCGGTCAAGTGACAACCCACTTTCCTTATGACAGATGTCACCCAATCATTGGTTCTCTTGCTGCATAACGGAAAACTGAAACATTTTTCCTGCTCTGGCGACATCCTGACTACACTTTGCTATAAACCATAGACGGTTAGTCGCGTAGTCTGAGATGAAATCTCTTAACCGCCACTTTATTCAGAGACCACGCGACTGAAGGAAAACTTAACTGTTAGCATTTGCTTGATCCGGCAACAACGCGACATGCAGTAATCGTGAAGTCTGAGAACCTTTTTATAACCTTTTGATTTATTCCGTGATCACCCGACTAACAATGGGTCCCATCTTTTACAAAGCTTATAACATGATATCTTGTGACAACCCGACTGAAAGAAATCACTAAGTCTCGGAACACTGAAGGAATATTCTATTTTATATCGAGACCACGCGACACAAAGAAAAAGCAAAGTCGGGAAGAGCATTGGAATATTTGGCTGGGGTAACGCGATGAGGCGACCTAACTTAAAACACATGCCTTTAGTGAATGAAAAAGGAACGCTGAAATATAAGGCATGACCTAGGGTTTAAAATTCATCATTTAATACTTGGATAACTAGGGTTTTTCAGGGTTTTTTGCAAATTTGGACAAGGTTAGACATGAACACCTAAAATTTTATAGAGGGTAGGACAAGGAACCAGGAGAAATAGCAAAAATAGGAAATACAACCAACAGTGGCTCTGATTGCGGATTGGCTAAACTCAGTTTATGACAAAGAACCACAGAATCTCTGGTTGCAGACCACCTCTAACGGAGCAAACCCCTAAAGCAGAAAGGGAAATATGTATAGAATTTACAAGCAAGGGACAAGGAAAGGAGAATATAATACATACTTGCTTGTGCACCATGGACCTTTACTCAAAGAAAGGCTTCAAAAACTGCCCATGCACAGGCAACTCCAAAAGATCACCATCCATAGTCTTCAATAAGTATGAGTCTTTGCCAAATTTTTCTGCAATAATGAATGACCCTAGCCACAAAGACTCAAAATTCTTATGCTTGCCTTTATCTTCTGCCCTTGCATTCCATTGGAGAACTAAATCATCAATTTGGAACTTTCTCTCAGTAGCTCTCCTATCAAATAGATATTTCATTTGTTGTTGCAACTTGACATTTTCTTTCTGGCTATTTCTCCTCATTTCATCCAATTCATTCAGCTGCATGATTCTGTTTTGCATATTATCAGAAACATCTAAATGTTCTTCTTGTATGTACTGGAAAATGGGCAATAAATTGTTAATAGGTAACCTTGCTTGAAAACCATACACCAACTCAAAAGGTGATTGACCAGTTGCCTTCTTTAGTGTTATTCTATCAGCCCAAAGAGCTAATCTCAATTTTGTGTGCCATGTCCTCTTATTTTGTTCCAGAGTCCTTTTCAATATTTTCAAAATACTTTTATTGCTAGACTCAGCTTGTCTATTGGCCTGTGGATGATATGGGGATGAGTATGATATTGTAATCCCATACTGCTCACAGAAACTTGTCATTTCTTCTGATCTGAAAATCATAGCATTGTCCATGATTAATTTACTAGGCACACCAAATCTGATCAAAATATTGTCTAATAAAAATTCAGTAACCACCTTACTAGTTGCTTTCCTTGTGGGAATAGCCTCAATCCATTTAGTAAAGTAATCGGTGGCAACTAAAATCCAACTGTGCCCTGCACTAGAATTTTCTTGAAATTCACCAATAAAATCAATGCCCCATATAGCAAAAGGAGCCTCAGTGCTCACTGGGTTAAGCAACAGAGCACCTGCAAATTTTAATTTATTGGAGAACCTCTGACATGGTTCACATTTCCTAACATGCATGTAAGTATCCTTGAAAAGAGTAGGCCAATAATATCCTG